>CAUYRH010119773.1:0-91125 GCA_963574655.1 Perodicticus potto
TGAGAAAATATCATGAATGTTACATTAATCAGGTGGATAAAAATATCTCCGATTGTATGGGAAGCCCGCACACTGTACTCCAAGCCTGAATCATTGTACACAGTTATGACTCAATAAAAAATAATTAAAAAAAAAAAAGATCCAGCAAAAAAAATTTAAGATATATATACTATACAACCCAGTTTTTCCACTCCCAGGAATTTTCTCGAAAGAAAAGGAAACATATGAGATAGGACAATGAAGTTCACAAACTCATTCTAGAAAAAGTGCTACATGGCTTATTGCTGAATATCACTGCAGTCACCTTCTAGGTACTCCCCCAGGAAGCCATGCACCTGACACCAGGGCCTACCCCACTTTGCACAGCAATTTTGAATGCTTTTTCTGGAAATGCCATCAGAGCTGTCATCATATGAGTACTGACAACTAAGTTCCCAAACTTGACCTAGAAAAAGTACTACATACCTCATTGCTGAATATCACACAGTCACCAGATGGCCAAGGAGAGTTCTTTGAAGGTGACCGAAGTGATATTCAGCACTTTTCCTGGGGGGGGGGGGGGGGTTTGCAAACTTCATTGTCTGAACTCATAGGTTCACATGAAGATTTGTACAAGAATGTTCATTATAGTTGCATTTTCAGTCACCAGAAACTGGATTCAACTAATTTCCATGCATTATGTGAATAGAGATATCACTCAGTAATAAAAACAATGAACTACATACAAGATCATGACTAAATCTCAAAATAACTATGCTGGTAAAAGAAGATTTACAAAATAAAAGTACACTCTGTGTGATTCTGTATAAATAAAACTCTAGAAAACAAAAATGTAACCACAGTGACACACAGATCAATGGAACTGAACGGGAAAGCCAGATATAGAACTGCACAAATACAGGCAACTGGTATTTACCAAAGGTACAAAAACAATGTTATAGACAACAGGTGGTCTTGTAACAAGCAGTGCTGAAATAAAGTTGCATATATTTTTAATGAATTTTTATCATATGTAAATTAAACATATCCCGAAACAGGTCTTAGTTAACATATGTCCATTTCTCTAATTAAAAATGTTAACTAATCACAAACACATTTTATTTGGATACTAATACATGAGCAAAAGTATTACTCTAAAGATAATTATGAAGCATGCAAAATGCCAACACATATTCTATTAATAGTAGTAATCATGGTATAGCCCTTATGTTTTAGAAAACTTTTCCATATAAATAATCTTCTATTATGATTAGGCAATTATTAATGTCATCACATTTATTTTTTAGAAGGGAAATTTATGGTTTACCCCAGACTCATTAGGCAGAAGAACCAATAAGTCAAGAACAGAGTTTTATTAACTTACCTCCCTCTCTCTGTTTTTTTTTATTGTTAAATCCCATATTGTCTTGCAGAAATGAGGAATGATACCACCCTCCTGTGTTTCTTTGTTCTATCATTTCTCCCTAAATCATCATGGTATATTTAAGGTACCTGCATCAATGTACTGGGATGCTAGCAAGGCTCTCTAAATGTGGCCTTCTGACTCTGGGTGAGAAGTATCATGAGAGTAGGATAGGAGACCTCTTGAAATGCAGAGACCCTAAGCTAAATGAGAACTGAGTTTTTGAATATTTGCTGGGTAGAAACTAGGGAGAGAAATGAAAAAAACATTAATCACTGAAAGCATTTCTACTATATTTGTTAGAAAGATTTCTATACCATTTTTGAAACGTTAGGGTTCTTTGTCAGAAGAAAGTAAGAAAACAACAACAACAAAAGCCAAATGGGACTTCATACTGTATAAATGTAAAATTAGGGTTCTGAGGAATCAAAAGGTTTTAGGTTCTAAGGAGCATAACTTTTCTAGAGGTGAAAATCTAAAATATTTTCTGTGTTGGAGTCTGAGTCTGTTCTCTGCAAAAGATCTTTTGGGAAATTCATCTTGGAAAACATAGTGTTCCTTATCTAAGGATGGAATCCAGAGTGAAGTCATCAATGAAGTCATCAAAGTCATCAATGGCAAATGCTTCCAGCTGGCCCCCTGGAATAGCCGAGTGCTCTTATATTTGAAAAACTGTACAGAATTTATGACCCTTAACACAGACTTCGGACCAAGTGTGGCAAAGTATTGTCAGAGTCCATCCTCCCGTTTTCACAGAGAATTCAGAACAAATTCCCCTTGAGATTTAAAGCCGTAGAGACTGATGGCTCTTTCAATCACATTTCCTAATTGGTTTTTTGTGTGAAAGTTAAGTTTTTGATTTTGATATGTTGAATTTTTTGCGCCTAGATATGTTTTATAATTTTTTAATGTTCTTATATCAATATGTGATTTTTTAAATTATACAGTCTTATCATACAATAATAATAATTTTGGTAGACACTCTGCAATACATATTCCTTTTATTTCTGCATCTTTACTAGCTACAAAATAGTTTGGAAATAATAATGAGTATTTGAGTAGCTTTGTAAAGAATGGATTTAAGAATTTGAAAAATAGAGTTGAGAGCAAATAGTCAAACTATTATAGTTTTAGGTAAGTAATAATAATGATGTAATTATTTTTTCTCGGTTTTTGCCCAGGGCTGGGTTTGAACCCACCACCTCTGGCATATGGGACCGGCGCCTTACTCCTTTGAGCCACAGATGCCACCCAATAATGATGTAATTTTTTTAGGACTAGAATGATGGGCACACAATTGAAAGGAAAGGAATATATGAGTGAGAAATTGGAGTCGCAGGTAGCAATTTTAAATAACAAAATGACTCAAAATATGGTTCAGGACAAAGTGTTCAAAGTATTTTCTATGTTTTCCAAGATATTAGAGATTATTTCATGAAGAAGACAAAAACAAAAAAAGCATTCACCTTTGAGTAAGGAAGATAGAATTAACTGGTCTAGATAAAGAATTTTGTTTACTGAAAAATGCCATTAGGAAGGTAAAGTCAGGCCACAAATTAGGAATGGTCATTGGACATTTTTGCCTAACTTATTTCTAGACACTTTATATAATTTGGCAGTGTTGATAGTCATGTTTTATACCTTATTTTCTAAACTGTTGATTTTAATATGAATTGCCTTTAGATATTAATTTTGTATCAAGAAACCACATTAAACTCCTATTAATGCCTAAAACTTACCTATGGAATATTTTTATTTTTTCAGTATGCAGTTTTACAGTGTAAGAATAAATGGTTTTACTTAATCCTTAATAATCTTTACATATTTACTGCTGTCATATTTCTTGCTTTACTGCAAGGGCTATTGACTTCCTGGACAAAGTAGAATAAGAAGCATACGGTACAATAATTCTCTGATTCCTGAACTCTATTTATCAGCTTTCAGTTCTTTATCTTTATGTATGCTGATGTCAGGACCTTTGTTGCTAAACTTTATCAAATTAGAGTTATTCTCTCCTATTGCTAGTTTTGCTAAGAGTTTAGTTTTTCCATCAGTGACTATTGAAATTTGTCAGTCTTTTCTACTTCCATTGAGATCATCATCATTTTCTCATGTTTTCTCTGGTAACAAATTGAAAGATATTGAATGTAAAAGGTCAGTGTACTAATTTAACTGACTTCCAAATGTTCAACAAACCTTGCATTATTGAGGTAATCCCAACATGGACCTGATGCAGTATTCCTTTTTAATTTTTTTTCTTAATCTGTGGTACTTTATTTGATCACTCTTTAATGTTTTTATGTAGTTTTAAATATAGTTAGAAGTTTTTGAGGAGTAACAAAACTGTAGTCACACACTTCTCCATGACTTCTCTTTACTTCTAAATAAGAGACACCATAGTACTGAGCTGAGTACGTAAGATTGTATTTCCCAGCTTCCTTTGCATTTAAATTTGGTCATGTGATTATGTTCTGACCAATGATGCATAAATGGAAGAGCTGTGTGAAAATAAGCAATACCCAAAATGAGCAAGCTGGTGGTGTGGTCTAACCAAATGCAATATTGTTCAGATTTGGGAAACAAAGTTCTTCGCTAAAGTAGTCAGAGATGTTTCAGAATAAAGGAATACAATATCAGCTTACATCAGCATAAATAAGTAAGAAGTGGAAAATTAGTGTAAAAATTAACAAGTCAAAGATTATTATTGGTCTTCACTATGACTGGAGCAGTTACACTTGCTCTGTTTCTGCGTTTTATCTGTTTCTTCTTGCGTATTCTCTTTCACTCACTATGGAAAGTCTTGTTTCCTATGCCAGGATATGTCTAAAAATATTTTCTTACCCTGTGATTCTGGAGGCACAGCCTTGTTTTCTCTGGTAACAAATTGAAAGATGCTGAATGTAAACTCCACTTGGCCTAAGTTGGTAACAAACCCATTCGGGGTCAATGTTTTGGGTCATAGAGAAACAAGGCTTTCTTCAGAATCATTTGATTCTTGAAGTTCTCTCAAAGTAATAAAGATAATGAGTTTGGCACAAATAAAAATAATAAATGTCTAATACTGGTTCTCTAGGAATAGTTGATAATAATCAGAGTTTCTTGGCACCAATCAGAAAAATTAGAGTTTAGAATCAGACTTTAATTCCAGTGTGGCTTTGTACCAAGCAAACCTCCACTATGTTAGACTAAGGAGGAGAGGGTCTCATTCAGAGGTTAGAGAACTGGGTGGAGCTTACCATGCTAGTAAGACAGAACTATGGCACACCCCATGCCAGGGCCCCCAACCCACAGGGAAGATATGGGGCTTCTGCCTTATGGGACCGGCTCAGCAATGCCTCCTAACTGCAGGAGGTGAACGCTCTCTCTCCAAATTCACATGCCCCCTCCCGGAAATGTCTCTTAGAGTATTTCTTTCCATATCGAATTTATCATTATATTCACTCCTTAGCTCCCTTGGTGAGCTGCTTTTTCTGTGGGGGCCTCTTTCTTATTATTTTACGTCACCCTGGCTTCTATCTCAGCTTCCAACACAGACTTGTAACCTTGTTGTGCCTGAAGATTAAATGAGTGAAAGAAGGAAGCTGTCACCTTTCTGCTTCAAATCAGCTTCTTTGGAGAAATCCTAGGACTTCTTTCTTCCTTGAATCCTTATTACAGCTCCTCCTGTTCTGTAGTGCCTGCCAGGTAGCAGGACTCAGTACTTGTGAAATGAGTGAATTCATAAAAGAAAAAAAAAAGGTGCTGGGTGGGTTGGGAAGCTGCTGGCCAAAGAATTAAAAATTTCAATAGCCAGGCGTTGTGGTGGGCATCTGTAGTCCCAGCTACTTGAGAGGCTGAGGCAAGAGAATCGCTTAAGCCCAGGAGTTGGAGGTTGCAGTGAGTGGTGATTCCACAGCACTCTACCCGGGGCGGCAGCTTGAGGCTTGGTCTCAAAAAAAAAAAAAAAAAAAAGAATTAAAAGTTTCAATCAGATAGGAGGAATGAGTTCAAGAGATCTACCAAAAAGCGCGCCGACTATAGCTAGTGATAATATGTGTACTCTTGAAAAATGCTGAGAGTGGATGTTAGGTACTCTCACCTCAAAAATGAGGACTATGTAAGGGAATGCATCTGCTAATTAGCCAGATTAAGATTCCACAGTGTATATACACACTTATGTTGTATGTAATAAATACATACAATTTTACCTATCGAGTGTTAAAAAACACTCCTTTTTTTATGTGTGTCCTCTAAGCCAACTATAATGAACACTAGGGCGGATGCAGTTCCCAAATGCCATTTCATTCCTGCTGGTGTTGCCCAATTTCTCCTTCAACCATATATCCAACACACCAGGCTTCAAACGAGCCCAGGTATCAGGCGAGCCCAGATTCTAGCCATGTGGCAATTCATTTGCTCCCAGCCATAGCTATCATTCTGTCTCTACTTGAGAATTTACAACTTTAATATTTGCGTTTCTCAGGAAAAAGCCATAAAGAAAGATATAAAATACAAAAATATGTATTTCCTGGTTCCATAGACATATGCTTTTAATTGCAAGAAAGTCATTCAGAAAAGAATTTCCAAGTGCCTGGCTAAGACTACAGATGGTGTGGAAAGGTTATATCACTTCCTCTACAAGGAAAAGGGCTATTGGCCTGAATACTCCTGTCTCTTGTCCCTCTAAGACACTCCTTGAAGCTACAGATACAGACATAAATATAGATAGTAGAGATATAGAGAGATAGACTACTCTGTGACTTGCAAGTACTTTTCAAAAACTCGTAAACACACAGTCCGGTTTCATAGTGTGGGAAACAGTCACTTCCCCTTGTCTACTCAGAAAGGAATGTAAAGTCCTTGAGAATTCCAACTTTTTATAAAGCCTAAGACAGAGTTAGCATTTCTGTAAAATCAGAACAAATATACAAAAAGATCTGTGTACCTGGGTCAAGAAATACCCTCATCCAGTATTTCATAGGAAGGAGTGAAAGCAGAGTGAGATCGCACGCAGGAGGCAAGGTCGCACTCTCGGATGTTGAATCATGCAGCTCTTTATGCAACCAGATCAACTCCATGCCATGTAAGTGACAAATTGTGCTTCTGTACCCACTGAATGGTGTTCTAGTAGAGGTGAAAAGTGTGCAGGGCTCTCAGAGAAATGAGTTTGAATGCTGCCTGAATGGGGGTAATTGGCCCACACTGGTCCGTCCCAGCTGCTGCACAAAGGGCTTGCTAGCATTTTCCTTGTTAGGTTTCAGCCATCGTGAGAGCTGCCTTACCAGAGTCACTTCAGTGGAAGGAGGAGTGACTGACAAGTTTGGAGCACCTGTAGCATGCTCAACTGCTAACTGAATACCTAACTTACATGATTTTAATTAAGACAGGGATCTTTGAAGTCATTTTTATCAGCTTCACTTTACTCCCAAGGAAACTGATTCTTACGAGGGACATGGATTCTCTTCTATAAGTCCTACAGTTGATACTTGACAAAACTGAGAGTTAATTCAAGGGATGTCTCTGAAGCCAGTACTCTTTCTATTTACTGCTCCCCCATTTTCCTAGAAAAGGCAGACCATGTTTTCTGCCATCTGAGACTTCAGAGATTAAAGAGAAAAGGTACCTGCCCTGGGATGTCCACTCACATTATGCAAAGAAAACAAATCCTCCAGCAGTGTGCTAAATGCTATAAAATTAGTGTTGGCCACCTACTCAGAGGGAGCCTCATAAATTGATCCCAAATTCCCACTGTCGAGGAAAAATATAAAAAGTCAAGAAAATCTTAAAGTGTAGAGCTGGGAAGAGACTCCGGCCTCTGTAGTCTGGACACATCACATTATTCTAGACTATTTGCTTTCTGTTTCCCCACTAGATCTGTGCTGTGGTGAGGATGTTCCTTATTTATCTGTGTCTATAGCCATGTGTACCTCCCAGGGACTCAGTGCCCACTGTGGATCAAATTAGTGCCTGACAGTATGAATGAATGACAGCATTGAAGCTTGCCGTTGTGGGCAATATAGCCATAACCAATTGGAGCAGATGAATATGTAAAATATGCTTTCCAAGGAAGCCTGGTTTGGTTGTCATAGACATTCTGCGAAAGATGGAGGTGATTGAAAGTTGAAAGACTGGTAGTCAAACTAGACAGGAATTAAAGGATTGAAAAGTAAGAAGAAATAGTGAAAGACTAAAAAATTTTAAATGACAGGTATTCACGTCAAAACTGAGATGGAGCTTCAGGTAATATCTCTACTAGAAGGAGATTTGAAGGAAGAGGGACAGAGGACTACGGGCTTACCTGCGATTGGCTCGTCAATGTTTTATCTACTTTAATAGTCACATCTCAGCACGTCAGTGAAAGTCTATCTCTGTTTTGTAATAAAGGAAGCTGAGGCTATGAAGGAATAAATAATCTCACCCTCCATGGTCAATGGGGGAGCTGAGATTTAAGGCAGGTCCCTATACTTCCAAAATTGATGTTTTTTTCACTACATTCCTATCACCTTTCTAATCAATTTCACACACTCATTGGATCATCAGTGGGCATGTAGGCCCTGGGATTACACACACGTATGGAGACAGATAAATAAGGAACATCAACACACACAGAAGGAAGAAGAAGGAAGAGCTGAATTCAGAATTGGAAAAAAACAAGGCATATATCACTGGGGAAATGTGCTTGCTTACTCAGAGTGACACAGAGGTACAGCTAACAATCTAATTAAATGCAGTTCTAGACAAGCTAACCATACTCTGAAGCAATAAGCATGATATATTTATTTTCCATTTCCTCCCTGTGGCTAGAGATTCAAAGGATGAAGTCATTAAAAATCTTTCAGAGGTTTGCCTTTTCTGGTGAAATGAGAGTGTACTGGGTCTGGAAGGACAACACTCTAATTAGCAGGACTTATTATTTATATTTGACGAAAATAACGATATAGGAATTAATCCAGTCTCTCATCTGTGTGCAATGATCTTACAGTACTTCAAAGGCATACACTTGAATGGTAAATGAACCAAAGGCCTTTTTGCCATGAACAGAAAAAGCTGAGAGTAAATTGACTTTTCACTATAACACAGGCTGTGTGTTCCCTCCGATGGCTCATCATATTTCTAACTGGCAGCGGCTGATTTTGCAGGCAGAGGAAAAAAGCAAGTTTGAGATTAGTGAGGTATAAAGGAAAATGCTCTTGCATTGAGCTGATACCAGACAGCCTTAGGGGGGTTTGTCTGCTTTAGTAGTTTTTGCTAGTGTGAACAGAGGCAAATGGAATAGTCCTTTCTTCTCCTAACTTGAGCTATTAGCTGTGAGGTTGAAAGAGATTCGCCTTTTGAGACTGATATCTTGCAGGCCTATGGAGGGCCCCTTGTCCCTTTAGTCTCCTTGGCCCTGATCTGTCCGGCAAGGCTGAGCCCTCATAGCCAAGGCTGAGTCGCCCTGTTTGCATGCAGGGTGTAGCCACAGAGCAGGTGCTCTAGTTCTTTCTCATTAGTAATATCTGCACCCAGGCAGGACTAATGTTCACCACCTGGAATTTTACACCTCCCAGCTGCCCTGTGTGCCTCTGCACCAAACAAGACTCAGAACGTGGTGACATCCAGCCTAACGGTGGCCAAGGACACACAGGATGCAGTCATTGTTTGGAGGTCCTCCAACTGCTGCTAGTGGAGCCCAAATGACACCAGGCACAAACTGATAAACAAGACCCCAGACTACTCTCAGGCTGTTGATGATTGGTTGATGTGTAATGAAGATGCACAGGAAGCATCCTTGGGTCCCCATGTTCAGACTCTAAGTGTATATTCTAAAGTGATTCTTCCCTCCAAAGGAAGAATTTAAAGTTCCTCTTCTGCTGCTCCAGGACACAGAACAACTTGACTTACAAAAAAAAAAAAAAAAAATGCCTACTTTGTTTGGCTTAGGCAAAGATGGAGCTGCTGCTTGAACATGGGCTCTGGAAGCAGTCTGCAGAGCGAGACTCCCGTGAGTGAATGGATACACTCAGAATTCAGGGACAGTGCTGTCAGCAAGAGCTGAAGCAAAGCCCTTGCCGGAGTAAGTCCCTAAAGTCTGAGCCCTGCCTCTGGCAGACCAGACCACATGCAAGTAGAGCAGGAAGCCTCCCAACCCGGCAAAAAGAGAACTAGCATCTCCATCACCAGCTTGGGGTTCTCACCAACATTAGTAGAGAGAAGCATTGGTCTGCTGGTATCAGTGTTTAACTGTGTCTACTAGCCTTCACTCAGTTTGGGCATCTTTATACACTTTTTAATTCAAAAAATATCAAAAGAGTAGGCAGCAAAATGAAAATGTGAATAGAATTTCTTCCATGGACTATTATTTACAGATGCTTGAGCTGGAAGCCATCCTCAGCCTTGGCAGATGAGCAGCACCCTCTTTGCAGAACGCTGAGAAGACATGCAACTTGCAACTGTCACTCTGCTGTGTCCCAGACATGACACCTCTGCCTGCCCAGCTGTTAAAAATGAGTCCAAGTCTGTAGCATATAGCAGGGTCTAGTGCAGAATCTGTGCAAAGGAAGAGCTGGCTGCCATAGGCTATCAGGTACCTACATAGGCAAATCAGGAAGCAGTGCACAGCTCCCCGGGAGATATTAAAGAGCTTTGGGAGTGCTGATTTTTAGTAGAAAGGAAAATGGGGAGAAGGAAGGGATAGAAGGAGAAACAGAATTAGAGAAGGAGAGAGCATGGTGAAGCATGAGGTTGTATGGTTTTTTTGTTAGTTTTACATAACTGCCTGTGAACATCACCCTTATATTAGATTTCTCCTCTTATTTTCCCAAGGCTTCTCTTCACCCATCCACTTCCCAGCCTTCCTCCTTGGTCCCCTTCAACAGAATTAAATCTACCCCCAGTTACCAGCTCCTTGTTATTCTGGCTGCAGGATTACAACATTGCTGATGGATTTGATATAATCTGTGAATTAGTGGGTATGGGAATTGGGGACATGAGAATTAACACAAAGCATGAGTCAGATCTCCAAATTTCCCAGTTCTTCCTGGCGTGAGCATTTGGCTTATCTTTAAAATGGAAATAATGCCCTCCAAGTGATATAAGGATGACAGAACACAGACACAAACAGAACGTATAGATCCTTTGCACAAAGTCAATATTCAAATACGTTCTTTCCATCCCTTGCAGAATAAGAATGAGCCTTGGTATAACTTTGGCTGCTCATTTGATCATTACAGCCCTTTTGTGAGGCACGTAACACACTGGGCTCCACAGTCCACACGCGATAATTAGCACATTGAGACTCATTTACTGGATGCAGTTGATCTGAGGGAACTCAGCTCGTGTCGAGGAGCGGGACCCCGGCCACAGTTGGCTGAGCTCTTTGTGGTGTGGGCACAGAAAGGATGGAGATCTTGCGTTAGCATGGTTTGGAGGTAGCCTGGGTTGAGCCGGATTGGTGTCTTCAGGTTCGGGCCTCATTTTCACATCTTAAGAGAGAAGACTCTTTCTCCCACAGTAAAGTACCCTCCTCCCAGGACACCGAACTGTAGCCCTCTGGGTTATTTTTCAAAGCACTTACCACTTTTTATCCTTATCTTTATTGATTTTCATATTTATTTAATGTCTATTTTCTTCCACTAGAATGTAAAATATGTAAGAATACCACTTGACCCAACCTTGCCCTCATAGGTGTGAGATGCAATTAACTATTTCTAGTGAGTATTAGTTAACTGTTATTTTTGCAGATACCTTTATTGTTAAGGTTTATTTCTATTTAAGGCATTAAAAATCATCCTAATTAGTCTTAAACTTCTCTAGGCATTTTCTCATTCTATAATATCTCAAAGGCCAAGAGCAGAAAGGTCCAGCATGATTACAGTAACAGGCACAAAATAATCACTCCTTTCGAGCCACTCCTGGTTCCACCACTGACCCCTTTTGGACACAATCTCGTTTGCAAAATGAGGACAGAGACACCCGTCACTCAGCACCTTGGGATGCACAGACAGACAGGTGCACATACGTACATCCTGTCTGAGGCTGGAGTTTTCTTGAGTGGATTTCTAAGGCAAGGTGACAAGATTAGGGTGGGATAGTCTGACCTCTAAGGCCCTAGAAGTTGGGGAATTTTTCTCTGTCTTTGAAGTTATGAATACAGTTATGACACCACTTATCTGTAGGGTCACTGGGCACTTTCAGTGTTATCCACTATGCCTGATGCATGGAGTGAACCCTCAGACTGTGGCATTTCATTTTGCAACTTGTTTCTCTTCCATTCTGCTCCTAGTTACCATTAAAAATGGTTATTTGTTAAAAAAAAATGGTGACTTTTTTTTCTAAGTCAGTACCTGTCTTCTAGAAAAATTACCAAACTCTGTGCAGAGTCCCTCACCACAATATTTTTACAGCTCTTAAGGAGACCGACCCATGACTGTGACAGGACATCATACGCCTCCTTGATACCCTGAACTGCAGGGACTCAATCAGATGATGCTCATGGCAAACCCCGTGTTGACCGTCGTATTGCTGCATAGCCCGGGGCAGACCCTGTGAAGCAACTGCAGTCTCCACTAAGGGCAGAACCTAAAGCCGAATGGAAAAAATAACAAAAAATCATAATAAAGTAAAACACATGTCAAAATCTGTCTCACCGTGAGTTTCTAGTTCTAGGTTTTCTCTCCCTGCCTTTTTCCTGAGCCACCATTTCTGCTGACAGAGGGACTGAACCGGCCCTAACTGACCCCCATCTTCATGGCCCCTGCAGGTGGGAGAGGAGACATCCCCTCTTTCCAGGGTACATGCAGTCAGAGTGCCCTCGAATGAAGCCTCCTCAGCTCTAATTGTCATAGTTCTTCGAGTTTGTATCTCCAGGAGAGCTGGATCAAAACGTACTTCTCTAACCATCTGTATGCTTTACCAGATAATCATTTTATTTTCCAAGGATGTATGTATTTCATAGGGCAGATCCAATCCAGCATGCTCAGTTTCTGCCTTTGAACCTCAAAAATCAAGGCCTAGATCTCTTTTATTCTCTTGAAGGACCTTAGCCTCTAACTAAATTTATTGATAAAATTAATTAACTGGAAGGAAAGGAGACCACCACATTTAATTTAACCCTCCAAAAGAGTCCAATCTCCATGGCTCATATGCACTCAAAATAGACTACTAAGGTAGCATTTCTTTTAATTCCCAATATACTATCTTGAGGAATTAGCTTAATATCCATTTTATCGTGTCCGAATTCTCCTACTCAGGGAGAAAGTATGAAAGCTGACATCCAATTCCTGAAACTATCTGATTCAAAGCCCATACATTTGCTGCTGTCATCCACTTACAGGCTGACACGAAATTCCCTGTGAGTTGTTGCCTGGTTGTTAATTGTATCACAAGCTGGACTATGAGATTCTGAAGGGCAAAATTCAAACCTGGACTTGTTATTCTGTCCTCAGTAGAGGGACCCAGGAAATGATTACCTATGTAATTGGTGCTCAAAAAGTAATTTTAGCTTGAATTGAACTGAGTCCTATTGGATCATGTAGAATTAAATTAGTGGTCTTTATTGATGAGGCTACCAATAACCTTGACCCCTGTGCAAACCACACTTATCTATAATTGTTATGACCCCTCACATTCACCACATGATCACTGAACTTGAAAACCTATCATTGATGACCACAATGCACACAGCCTCCAAAGCCATCTGTCATTGTCTCTCATAATTTTCAGATGTCATAAAATGTAGTAGAACAAAACGTGGCTTTGGATTCTCACAGACTTGGGTTAAAACCCTCACCCAACTATACAGAACTTTCTAAACATTGGCAAGTTGCATAATGTCTCTGGGCCTTTCTATTTAAACCCACGACAATGGTTATAATACAACTTACCTCTAGGGTCATTATGCAATTTTAATGTGATGTAATATGATGACCTATAATGTAAACCCTAAAACTATAGTATTTCACTTCTTAACTTGTTTCTTTTTCATACGACCCCTATCCATTGAACTCAATGTCCTGATTGAAGCATCAAAACAGAGGTTTAACTCATTGGATTATATCTCTCATCTTGTACAGTCACTTCTGAAGAGTGGATTATAACGTTCTACAAGAACCAAAATGTCTGGATTTAGACAAGGATTTGATTCTTCTACTACCGCTGTTGCTGTCATGAGGTAGAATAATATAGTACATGCGTAGGTGATATGCCAGATGGGTCCCCACAGGAAAGTGAGATATTCTATGAATATTCTAGAGAAATTCATGGAAAAGGACGAAAGGCTGCATTTGTTATTCAACTGGAATAGTAGGACACTGTGGATTAAAAAACAGAAGGAGCTGAATTGTCCAGTCTTTAAGTAGGAGGGAGAAATAACATCAGTGACTATTTTGGACCAATGTCATATTATTTTTACTCTCTATCATCTTCAGTCATCAACCCCATCACTATCAATGACCATTTTTTACTTGAATATGTTTTTAAGAAAATGAAGTATAGGGTGGCACCTGTGGCTCAGTGAGTAGGGCGCCGGCCCCATACA
Source organism: Perodicticus potto (assembly GCA_963574655.1). NCBI lineage: Eukaryota > Metazoa > Chordata > Mammalia > Primates > Lorisidae > Perodicticus > Perodicticus potto. The sequence continues at coordinate 13,899 of CAUYRH010119773.1, forward strand.
CTGAGGGTGGAGGGTTCAAACCCAGGTCAGGCCAAACTGCAACAAAAGTAGCCACGCATTGTGGCAGGCGCCTGTAGTCCCAGCTACTCGGAAGGCTGACGCAAGAGAATCACCTAAGTCCAAGAGCTGGAGGTTGCTGAGAGCTGTTATAGCACAGCACTCTACTGAGGGTGACAAAGTGAAACTCTGTCTCTGAAAAAAGAAAGAAAGAAAGAAAGAAAGAAAGAAAGAAAGAAAGAAAGAAAGAAAGAAAGAAAGAAAGAAAGAAAGAAAGAAAATGAAGTAGATAATACAAATGAAAAAGTAATGCACATTTCAGAACGATTTTTAAAATGTCCATTATTTTTATTTCAAAATGACAAACTCTTCCAAATGAATACTTCTATGTTAAAGTGATTACTAGGTAACAGTTCCTGAGTCACTGTTCCCAAAGTTCCTATAAATGCATTCATTAAATTAGAATCTAGAAATGTTAATCTATGTTGTAGCTTGATTCCAGAAATATTTTTCTTCCCTTGAACTAATCATGTCTATATTTTGACAGAATCTTTTGAAAATCCATAAACTGTATCCCCAGGAAAATCTTATCCACACTTACATACATAGTGTGTGGGCCCATGCCAAATACTGTCCTTGGCTCCAAAAAGCCAGCCTTGCAGATGCCCGAACTTGGGCTCCAAGGCTGAATAGAAACTGTTAGGAAGGAAATAGAGTGGCGAAGTCCATGGTGCCACCGACCCCACGCCATGCTCCGTCCCTATCCAACAGACCCTGATTGAGCAAGGGTGAGGAAAATCATACCCTCCTGTTGTACAGGAGAAGGAACGAAGTATTTTACCCTCCTCTGCCTGGAATCATGAAATTTTATTATAGTGCTTTATGAAATTTCTGAATTTTCCTGGTACAACTACACAATGAAATATTCAACTGCTAAAGAAGACAAGAAGATATGAGGTATATATGATTATTCATGACGTGAAAAGTTATTTCCAAATGGTCAGTAAAAAATTAGTCTGTAAAACCGAAGATACCTGCATGTATAGTGACTACACGTAGGAGAAAAGTTTTCAAAGACATTAATTATCTTCCACTGAGGTTATGAGGATTAGTTTTCCTAGTTTTTTTTCCATGTTTAAGCTTTAAAAATTGCATTTTTATTTCTAGGTTGTGCTTATGCTGTTCACAAAAGGAGTAAAACTTATTTTGAATGTAGTATTGTATGGGAGCAAACTGAAATGCAGTTTCAAATTACATCTGTACTGGAAACAGAAAGTAGCAGAAATTAAAAACGCTAATCTAGATTTTGTGGAAATTCATATCTTAAACCAATACCAAACTCCACACTTCATCGGGAGACATTGTAGTCATTTTAATTAAAATCATGACATTTATTTAGAAGCTGATGTTGCTCCATTTCTAGCCAACACACAGGACGGTCTAAATCAAACAAACATACCCACTAGAACAGTGGTTCTCAACCTTCCGAATGCCGCTGCCCTTTAATACAGTTCCTGTGGGTCGTAACCCACAGGTTGAGAACTCCTGTACTGGAACATGATGCACATTAGCGGCATTGGACACAGCATCACAAGCTACATCCCTCAAAGACTAGCCTATTTGGTCTACCCTGTTGAAACCAGCAATAACATTTTAATATACAGTATAATAGAAAAGTATAAATTAAAATTACCTATGAACACCTACCAATTTTGAAGTAGACATAGTCAAACTTAATATTTCTATTTTATCATTACACAAATGCTTTGCTTATCAAAATTAGTGAATTGCCAATCATACAATATAGACTATACACACATACTCAGTACTGTTTGGCATTTTATCATTTATTATTCTGTCAATAACAATTTCACCTGTCATTAAATACTCCTCAAAATATAATCAAAGCAAATGTTCCATGAATATATTTTGTCATATTAATGTACTGTTTTGACATACTAATGTATTAAAGATGTACTTTTCTTCCATCAGTTACATTTTAAAATTATATCATAGTCTTTTAGACTTATGATTTATGAGTCTACCAAACAGGCATAATTAAAAATCACTTTAAGTAGAATCATGATTTTACCATGCCTCTTTCCATCTTTGTGGTTTTGTTAAAGGAGAGTTCATCCTTCACTTAATGACTCCATTATCTAGAATAGTAAAGACATGGCTTAAGGTGGAACAGGAAATGTTCTCATCAAAATTAAACAGGAAATTTTCTAGCCACCTCTATACAGAAAAATGTAATATAAAGGACACAAAGATTGTAAATGAAAAAGTAATAGTGTAATCATTTACAGGACACATAAATATATACATAAAAACCAAAGGAATCATCAGATGAATTATTAGAGGCAATAATTAAATTTAACAAGTTTAGTGTGTTTTATAGACAATCACAAAGAATAATTTCTATGTATTAACTCCAAAAAAATAGAAAATAAATTTGAAAATTACATCATTTAAAATAGCATATTAAATACGTCTTGCTGACCTAAGGATTCCAAATAATTCTAAACAAAACCCAAGCTGGTATTTTGTGGATATTGACAAGGTCATTCTAAGTCTTACATGGAAATTCCAAGGGTTAAGAATACAAAAATATTCTTGAACAAAAAGGTCAAACTGGGTACATTATCAGAGAGTAAAAACTTTATAAAAACTACCGTAATTAAAGTAACATACTATTGACGTAAGAACTGCTCGATAACATAATGAAACAGAATAAAGGGTCCAGAAACAAGATAACATGTTTACGTTAACCAATATATGAAAAAAAAAAAAAAACCCTGAATTATGATGGAGAAAATGGCTGCCATTTCTATGATAAGAACTTGGCCGATTGGAAATATACATACACATGAAATAAAAGGAATCTTGGATTTAACTTTCCACATAAAAACAAATGTCAGATGTGTTGTGAATCTGTATGTGAAAGGAAAAATAATAAAATGTCTACATGATAATAGAGAAGAATAACTTTATTAATTGGGGATTCAATAGACTACTTTCTACAAGAAGACACAGTAAGTGCTCACCATTAAGGGACAAGGTGACAAATCAGACCCATTAAAATCAAATACTATTTATCAAAAGTCACTTTGATAAAGTGACTTAGGTAGGAAGGCAAACCAAAAAGAGAAAACATATTTATAAAACCCATATGCACCGAAGGACTCATATCCTGAATACATAAATGGTACCTGGAAGTCAATTAGAAAAATGTATAATGTTAAGTGGATAATTCAATGAAATTTTAATGAAAAAGTCATAAAAGAGATACACCAAAGTTAATAAGCACACAAAAACGTGGTCAACATCATTAGTCACTAGCAAAAGGAAAATTAAAACCATTTTATTCCTTAGTATATAATCAATAAAAATTGCTGATTACTTACACAAAAAGACTGTACAAAAATGCATAGAAAGAAAAAGAATACATAGGAACGTTATGCAGAAGCACCCAGAAGTAGAAAATGATACAAATGTCAGTCAAAATACGCTTAATCATTAAATCAAGATATGTTAATACAACTATACATAAAAAATAGACCCTCATAATCTCATAATACAATAATAACTTCTCTTCTAAACAACGTATTGAGTAAGGAGTACTGTTCACCTTCATTTTTAAGTTAAGGGCAGACAAATTAATCTATGGTGATAAAGTTCATAAGACCGTTTCCTCTTAGAGTGGCGTGATGCCTGGGATGAGGCAGCAGAGATTTCGGAGAGCCACGAAATGTTCTTTTTTTTGTTTAATTTTGTGAGTGATGGTTTGCTGGTGAGTAAGTTTGCTTTAGGCTAAGAAACAAAAGCAATGAAGTAAAATGCATTAAGCTTTGTGCATTGCACTGTGTATTACAGTTATAATAAGAAATTAAAGAGGAAGTATGGTGCAGCTGGAGTGCCACGTGCACACGGGCAGAAGCGAATGTACTTAGGATTGCAGCAATGCCCAGGGACCACTGAACTGGACTTCCAGCCATAGCCCAAGCCCTCGTGTTACAATATACGTAGGTTGATTGGAGTCTGTGTCATCCGTCCCTTACCTGAAGAATTTTTAACTGTCAGTTGACAAACTCATAAATAAATTTGCCAAATTCCTTGTGATGGGAAGGCAAGAAGAGGCAGGTAACTGGCACCAAACCTCCTGCTCGCCACCATAACTTGAAGGCTGCACGTGTCACACTGACAAATACACAGCCAGCAGTTACTGCAGCAGGTTCAACTCCCTCTGTGTATTTCAGTTGTTTAGTTCACATTGTAAACCCGAAAGTAAGTCATAAACCTAAGGCACTATGGGGTATATCAGACAAAAGGAAAATAAATCTGAATAAAACTTTCGCTGAACTGAACTTCTATTTGTGTCCCATAAGCATGTGCCGAGCGTGTAACTAAACCTCAGGATCTCTCTGCGCTCCGTCCAACTTCCAACCAACTCCAGATTTTGTGCATTAGGCACGCGTGAGTTGAGACTCCTCTGCCATCATCACTAAGTGTTTGACCTCACTTATTATAGGAGACATAGGTGAGCCTCAGGTAATAACTGGCCATGTGAGTTAGCACTGTGTTTAAGGAACAGAGTTGGGGCAATGAAGTCTAGCCACCGAGTGCCAAGTCCTCAAGGGTAACAGCTGAGGAAACCGTTAATCAATACAAGTGCAAAGAGTACATGAAGGAACACAATAATTAAACATGGTCAAAGGTCTGCCCAGGCAAAGGACACTGAAAAAGATGAGGAAAGACAAAAGAACTTGGCCTGATTGTCAAAGTTGACAGTGTCACAATAACAGATGAGTCATGTTGACTTTGAGGAAAAAGACCAGGGCCAGCAATGATCTGTGTAGTTTATCTCATAAGCATGAAGGCAGTGACTGTAAAGCAGAGCCAGGAGAAAAGAGAAGACTAACTGACAAGGAAAAAACACTGAAAGAGCAGAATAGATGCAAGGTCACGGCCACATTTGGTCAGGGTTTCTCAACATCAGGACCAATATCTCGGACTATATTATGATCTGTTGTGAGAGGCTATCCTCCATAGTAGCAAATTACTTAGCAGTATACACAGCCTCTATGCACCTAATTCAGCAGTGCTCCCCTTCCCTCCAATGTGGCCACCAAAAATATCTCTAGAAATGTCTTCTTGGTGCAAAATCATAGTCACTTGAGAGTGGCGAAGCTAAATGCAAAGGAATTCAGAAGTTAGTGGGAGAATTCATTGTTACCAGAGGCCTATGTGCCCCATATAATTACATATGAGGGAAGTAGGAGATTTTATATTGATCGACAAAGACATTTATTTCTGTACTTTCTGAAGACCAGAGTTAAAGAATTTTTCAGATTTACTTATAAATCAGATAGATTTTTGTTTGAGTCGGCCCTTCTTGACTAGTTAAAGTTCTGATGATTGTACAGAACAACTGTGTGCCTTCGCCTGGTTTGTGTTAATGACACAATTTACTCTTTACAAGTTAACATTGTACCAGATAAGACTAGGACAGCCACTTACCAAACGTGTGATGCTGGCACTTGGCATCATATATTCCTTATTCGATGAATAATTATTGAACAGCTACAATATGAAACTGTATTTGGTGCTAGAAAAATAATAGCTGAACAAGAAAGGTATGGTCTCTGCCCTCCTGACATTTAGAGTCTAGTGAACAAGTGCAAGTCCAGAGGCAGGAGGTAAGCTTTTGCAGTGCAAGACTGTTGGAAGGCTTCTTCCAAGGTGGCTCTAACAGACATAAACTTGTTTCACCAATATTGGAGGTGGGGGTTACTTGAAGTCATTAATAGGTATAAATCTTAAGCATTTTAGAAATGACCATCTTACAAACTCCTCGCATAGCCCCCAGCTTACTTTCTGAGTCACTCGTGATGGGAAAAAAGAAGATAGCAAATCCTTGTAGATATGGCCCAAAATATCAACCTTCCTATGGAGATGTAGGAATCCCCATTCAAGAGGAAAACAAGGTGATTCTAAAAGTAGTGCATCTGCAGTGATGGGAGATGAGAGACTTGGGGCTACAAATTGTGAGAATGGGCTACAAAATTCATTTAGAATTAAATGAAATCTAATTCTAAAGTTCATTTCTGCAGTTGAATGCCTTAGAAATTCTTCCAAATTTCGCGTTTCTGCCTGACCATCTACTCGTAAGTGGAAAAATATTTTTCCAATATGAGTAAATACAAGAGATCATGACCTCTGATAATCTGTTTTCTTAGCTATAAATGCTATTTCCTGATTTCAGGCAGCATGTTGAATTTTTCCTTTTGATCTCAATTTACAATTTGTGGCTTTTTGTTAGAAACTTATTGACAGCCAGTAACAAAATTGAGAAGCAAAAATGTGTTCAGTAGGGTTTCAGGCACAACATCCAGCCCTGATTGGGAATTCACAGACTCTTCATTAAAACAAAGAAATAAAAATCACCCCCCAAACTCAGAATTTTACATGGCACCCAGTAGGGTATATTATATTTACCTGACAGAGGAAATACAAAGTTTGTAGATATTCTTAACTAGGATCTCAAAGAATTACCAACAGCAGATAGCAACATGAGCTGAAGGAACACACAAAGAAGCCATCAGTAAGCACGGCAGTAACCATAAACAGTTCCAGATACATGGAAAGAATATATAATATTTTGTTACGGTGGAAAAATTAGGGAGAAGAAAGAGACATTAAAAAGTGAATACAATGTTTGAAAAAAAAATTAAACGTGTTGGCCCATCTCTTGCTAAAATAACAGATTGGCACTGGCTTAAAAAGATACATTGACCTATGAATATCATAGATGTTGCATACAAATCATAGAGCTACCCAAAGATTGGAAATAAATGGATGAGAAAGTATATGACACGTAACAAATGCACACAAGAAGATTAAAAGAAAATTAGTTAGCTATAGGCCATGAAATAACGATAAAGGAAGAAGTGAAAAAAAAATGAACATAACAACCTATTTCAAAACATATAAAGTGTGATGAAAATACAATGACAAATTGTAACCCAGCCTTCTCACTATTAAAAGAGAAACAGCAATAAAAATAGGAAAGAACAGAATGAAAGAGAAGACTATTTGCAAGTTTGAACTAAAGAACATAAACCTCTAAATCCAGCAAGTGCAAGAGAGCCATCATTGTCCAAGCAAAGGCAATGATTTTATATCAATTTGTTGTTTTGCAAACCATAAAATAATTCTCAAGTTTTTAGGAATAGTAATATCATATTTATTATGATGTTTTTAGAAAAAGGAATATCATGTTTATTATGATGTCTTGTCGAAATACAATTCAGAAATCAACAATACCAAATACGTACTTAAGAAAATACATATCTGGAATCCACTACTCATGTGACTTAAGTATCCAAAATGAAATTATAATGAAAATATACAATGCCACAATTCTGATCTTCTAAACATCAATAACACTGAGAAAAATTGAGCAGTAGGTGAGAACTGAGGGCCCCCCAAAACAGACAGTTGGTGCATGGGCAGACAGATCAGTGAAAGATGGGAGCTGTCCAATAAATGGGGCTCAGAATTTGCTTCTCCACATTAAAGAAGTGAAAACACATTGGGTCCCTACTTCACACTATCCAAAAATAAACTTTATATGAAATACAGACTTAAATATGATTGGCAAAACTTTAAGACTTTATGAATACAGTCAGTGAAGAGCATTGTGACATGAGGTAAGTATTTCTTTAAATGAAGGCAAAACATGAATGTATAAAAAAAAGGAACAGATTGATGTTATTACATTAAAATTAAGAACTGTTGACATGTATTCATAGCTCATGCTCACATGCACACAACGAAAGCACGAAAAACTGAGAGATTGTCTCATTAAGCCTGTGCCAAGTACAGAGGCTAAAATAGAATAAATGCTCAAAAATCACTTGCTGAATTATTACAAGGGAGAGAGGGAAGGAAGGAAGGAAGGAGGAAGAGGAAGAAGGAAAGAGGGAAGCAAGTGTTAATTCTCTTCCCATGACTCACTCTAAATTGGGCGCTCAGTCTCCCAGCGGGGAAGACAGCCTTTCCTGGAGTCATTAACACTTTCTCCAATGTTGCCCTCTGAAATCATTTGTATGTATAGATGGTAAGGCACTGTGTGTGTGCACATGTGTGTGTGCAACCCTCACACAGTACCTTAAAATGAGAACAGTGGAAAGGAAACAGGCTTTCCTCTCCTGCAGGCTTGGGGTCAAATCTCATGCCAGGCTCTTTCTAGTGAAGTCATCTTCGTCATTTTACGCAACCTCTTTGATTCTCACTTTCTCTGTTTGTCAAACCTGGATAAATATGTGCGTGGGCAGGTTTGATGTGGGAATTAGATGAGTTCCAGATAATATGTTTGAAACTCTGAGGGCGCTCACTGCCTGGCACAGGCACAGTGCTCAGAAGCGTGTACTTCCTTCCTCCCTAAGGGGGTCTGAGTCCAGGCTGTCCCTGCACCAACACCCAGCCTCAAGTGCCTGAGTCACAGGAGCCAACACTTTGCTTTCCTCCTCCTGGTACATGAAGCAGCTGAGGCCCGCAGGAACCAAGAGGTCTATTCCCCTCAGTGCCCTCGTGAATGACAGCCTGAGAGGGCATCGGCAGCCCTGGACCTTCTCCTAAGGAAACCTCATCCGTGGGAGAGCCCAAAGCCAAGGCTGGGACTTCTCATGTCAGAAACATTTCCCACCGCACTGCCTGGGTGGGTAATTCCCTGACCCAGCTGAAACAGGGACCTTTACAAGTGCCTCCAAGGTCTGAATGAAATGTTTTCTCTGGCTCTGGACTTCAGCCCTGGATTAACAGCAGAGACATTAGCAAAACTCTGACCGCAGGGTTTTATTTTCTTTTCTGTGGAATGTGGCTTAGCTCTCGGGACTGACGGTGGGTTATTTCTCCTTACAGAACCATTGCTGCTCCAGAGACCGGTCAGATAATAATAGAAAAGGTAAATTCTCCTTGTGGTCCAACAGCCTGAGCCACCTATCTGAAGAAGCCCCAACAATAGTAAAGACAGCCCAGGGATTCCCCGCTCTGAGAGGAGGAGAAAGGCAGGTACACCCAGTGACAGGGGCAGTGCAGGTTTTGATATACATCTCTCCTTTTGACACACACACGTGTGCATATATGGAGGTAGGGAAACTCAGGAGCCTGAACAAAGAGAAAGAGAAAGACAGAGAGACTTAAAAGGAGGTTGCAGCATCAGTGACTTCTTCCAAATCTTTATCTTAGTTTTTGCTGATCTAACATGTTGGTTTCCATAGCAACCCCCTGTGGCCTGGATAACAAGTGAAGTTCATTTCAGAGAGGTCTGAAACGCCAGGCAGAGCATTTTCAATGACATTTTCTTCTTGTCTCTGCAGTCACTGGGCCTCAGGAAGTATTAATACATGTGAACCTGGAAAGAAAGATACTCTTTAGCCTGGAAATAAAAACTGCCCTGCTCCTTTTAGTTTTGAGATTCCAAAATTAGCAATAAGAGAGAAAGGCTTTACAAAAATCTACAGCGTCTGTGCTTAAATTGTAAGACAAAACATTGTTTAAAAAAAAAAAAAAGCATCATTCTGCCCTGTAAATCAGAGACAAAATCGCTTTGAAGGGTCATAATCAAAATAGAGGGTGCAAAATTAGAAGAGGTCGTACTAGAGGAAGGGGCAGACAAAGATGACAAATTTTGGCAGCAGGAATGTTATGGAAATTAACATGGCTATGGAAGAATAAATGTACACTCAGGCTTAGTAGGCTATCCCATAATTGATAGGAGCTATAAATTCATAAGTCAATGAGCTGTGGCCTGAGCTGCCAACATTATTTATGTTTATAAAAACCAAGCACCTAAATAGAAAATAATGATATTCTTTTGAGAAGTATAATAAGGGTATGAAAATACAGACAAAAATTACTAATTTGGTCCTCATGTGTTTGGCAAAGGGCAGGCCTGGAGTGGGTCGTGAGGAGAGAACACAGGTATCATGGAAAACGTCTCAGAGGAGAGGCAGTTGGCACATGGTCTGATGGACAGGCAGGTGCTAGTTCATCTGCAGGGGGAACTGGAAAGAAGGGGAAGGAGGCCGCACAGAGGCTCGCATGAAGGTGAGGCGTGACAATGCCTGTGTGGGGATGGAGGTGGAGACCAGGGGGATGAAGTTAGAAGACAAAAGCTGAAGGCAGGTGAAGTCAGAGAGATGAATAAGGAACCAAACTGTGAAAGGTTTAGACTAAGGAGCTTCTACTTCGTGTCCTCCAGGATTAGGGACATTGGAAGGAAGTCTTCGGTATAGCAGAGGCATGATCAGGTTGGCCCTGCAGACAGTCGTTGTGGTGAGACTGGTGGAGAATGGAGGGGAGAGCCTGAGGACAGCAAGCTGGGTACAGGGTGTTGAGCACAGCAGGCATGAGAAGGTGGCACCCAGGACCAGGCCAGTAGTGGTGGTCTGAGAGAGGATAGTTGACATATTTAGTACGTGGTCGGTACAGTCAGTCGTGGTAGGTAACTGATTAAAGGTGGTAGATTAGGAAGCAAAGGAGAGCACAGTCTCACCGATACTCCCAGACAATCTTTACCTGGGGGACAGCCGCCGGCTGGAGGAGGGGAGTGGCACTCTGGACAGGTGAAGTTAATTCACAGAGGTGCCGCAGGGGCCCTGACTTTCCATAGTGCTCTCACGTTCATATTAGCACTGAAAAGTCTGGATTTGAGTTAAAAGCTTATCTATGGGCACCATGGAATACTATGCAGCATTAAAAAAATGGAGACTTTACCTCTTTTATGTTTACATGGGTGGAGCTGGAAAATATTCTTCTTAGTAAAGTATCTCAGGAATGGAAAAAATATATATCCAATGTACTCAGTACTACTATGAAACCAATTTATGATCACTCACATTTGTATATTGAAAATGTAACACAACTATAGCCTAGGATGAAGGAGGGAAAGGGAGGGAGGGGGAAGGGAGGGGAGTGGGTGGATAGAGGGAGGGTTAGCAGGGGGACCACACCTAAGGAGCATATTGCAAATACAGGTTGGATCTATTAGGTGTAGAGCATAAATGTCTTAATGCTGTAATTGGGTAAATGAGGTGAAGCCTATGTTGATTAGTAGGATGTAAGCACTCCAATTTGTACAAATAATCAACACATTGAATCCTATCATGACATAAATGCATACATGATCTATGTACAAATGACTTAATAAAAGAGAAACAAAACCTTATCTATGGCAAACCCGGAGGGATAACTGTGAGATTCACCAAGATATTTCAAGAAGAATAATGAAGGATGACTTGGTTTATCAGATACAAAAACATCCCACGGTTCTAAGGATCCAGATCGTGTGGGGATCATCCAAAACAGAGCTTTGAAAATATATAGAAAGGAGAGAGAAAACAAAGCATTTGTGAACATTCAGAAGGCAACAAAGTTAATACCTTAGTATTTAAATATTTCTAGTTAAATGGTATGAAATACAAAAAAAATTTTAGTGGAAAAATAGGTCAAAAATGTGAAAAGGAAAGGCATAAAAGATTTATAAATATGCTACATATAAAATACCCATAGACCTGTCATATAGAGAGATAAGATGTTCAGTGTCACTAGCAATTTTTGTCATGGCAAAAAATGAAAACAAATAAAAATATTGGGAAGAATGTTAATTGATACAAGGGTTCCAGGAAACAACTTAATACCACTTTCCCCCATAATTTCATTTCCAAGTGTCTATCTGATAAAGTGCAAAAAGATGTCCATTGCTAATTTGTCTGCAAATGCAAAAATGAAAAGAATCTAAATGGTTTTATAACTTGAATTACAATAGAATCATACATCTAAAAAATGAAAAGACTCAGGCATATTCCATGTATAGAAATATATTTCCATATATAGAAAAATATTTCCCTTTCCAGAACACTAATACGTCAGCTAAATAATTCAGAGCCTTTACCTACTTTGTTCACCATCCTATCTCAAGAGCCTAAGATCTATCTTCAAAGTAGACCGTCAACCAATATATGTTTAAGAAATGATTGTTAAAAGCAATGGGTAGAATTCTGAAATGGCCCAAGACTTTTGCCTCCCGGTGGCATTCCCATGGTCCCAGTATATTATATTACACAGCCAAAGGAATTTTGCAGATAGGATTGATCATTTGATTTTAAGGTAGAAAAGATCATCTGGGTTTGCCTAACCTAGATGCTCTTTAAAGGGCCAGAGCATCAGGAATTTCTCCAGAGAACAGCAGAACAAGAAGTTAGAGAGATCAGTTGCATGAGAGGGGTTCCTCGTAAGGGAGGCTCCCCATGGCTGAGACCGAGGGTCAGTGTCAAAGACCTAAGAGCAGCCTCCAGGAGCTGAAAGTGGTCTTTGGCCAGTAACCAGAAAGAATAAAAAGGTCCTCCATTCTATGATCACAAAGAACTGAATTCTGCCAACAACGTGCATGAGCTTGGAAGCAGATTCTTCCCGGAGCCTGCAGACAGTAGCGCAACTGGGTGCGTACTCGACTCTGGCCTTATGAGTTTGTACGGAGAATGCAGTACAGCCCGCCTGGACTTCTGACCTTCAGAACTATGAGATGTTGTTATTCTAAGCCACTAAATTTGTGATCAGTCAGTGCTCTGCAATAGAAATCTAATAAATTGGATAAAATAAGCAGGTTACCAAACAATACGGACAGCATCGTTTCCTCTTTTGTTTGTAGATGTGTGTATTTATGAGATTCAGAGGAAAACGAGCTGAAGTGCACACTTGATGATGTTAATGGGGATGCTTGGTTGGCAAATTGAATCAATTGAAAGGAACTCAACCAGTGCACAACTAGGAAGTCTGATAACTCATTATTCCCATGGGCTAATCTCATGGGAAGAACTTGGGCCTTCTATAAGGTCTTTACAAATGGCACCCGACCATGGAGATTGATCTCCTCTCGCTGTGTTCACAGAGCAGCATCGTTCTGGCCTTGAGATCTGAAAACGTGATATTCAAAACCTAACTTCACTACTCGGGAGCTTTTAGAAACTTGAATAATTTAAACACCTTCCCATGGCTTTAGTTTCCTCAAACCTGAAGTCTGAATGAGAATACTCCACAGCTATGGTCAATGTGAAGATTCCCTGCAGTACAGGCAGAGTGAATAACATCACTAGTGCTGAGTATCTGGCCTACCCTCAGGGTAAATGTGCACTGAATTGTGTGTTTGTTTGTTTTGTTTTGTTTTTTAGAGATAGAGTCTCACTCTTTCTCCCTAGGAAGAGTGCTGTGGCATTATAGCTCACAGTAATCTCAAACTCTGGGGCTCAAGAAATCCTTTTGCCTTAGCTTTTTCTTTTCATTTTTTTTTTTTCAGTAGAGACAGGGTGTCACTTTTACTCAAGCTGGTCTTGAACTCCTGAGTTCAAGCAATCCACCTGCCTCAGCCTCTCAGAGTGCTGGGATTATAGGTGAGCCACCGTGCCGGGCCTGTTCTTACATTTTTAATCAGAGTTGAGCTGTGTTACTAGTTTCCAATCTAGTCTTTTCCATGGTCCTTCTGTGATCGTGTCTTGGTATTCTCAAGTGCCTAGCATGGTGCCTGGCACTAACCAGGTGCTTTGTACTTCTGTTTCAATTAATGCATGAGTGATTGAACTGAATTATTTGTAAAATTCAGTTTTTGGCTCCTAAGACAATGCACACTGCAATCACACGGAACTGCCAGGAGATGTCAGTATAAATAGGAGAGCTCTGAATGTCAGGAATATTCTGGACCGTCTGCCCCATCCCTCTTCTAGGGCTCCTGGGAAAACACACAACTGTAATACTGTGACGGTAGAAAGCAAACTGCCAGGAATTTGCTCACCTCCATCCTGCTTTTACTGTCTGGTTCAATGCCTTGCAAACACAATCCTGAATTTACAGAGGAAAACATCCCTGCTGAGCTTGCAGTCTTAAAGACAGACTCAGGACACTTCATTTGGCGGTGATTCGATAATGCACAGCCTCTAGCCTCTTTCCTATCCCTACCTCAAATGTGCATATCTGGGCTCAGACTGGAAGGCAGCTTTGTAAAAACACACACAGCGTAATACTAATTCCTTCACTGAACACTGGTGCATCTGTGCAAGTTACTCAACCTTTCTGAGCTTTATTTTGTCACGTGAAACAAAGAAGAAAACCAATACATGAGATTTCTGATGTGATGTCACAACTATGTGGATTTAAACAGAAGAGCATCCTCTAAAGTATTGACCCCAGAGTGTCCTGGATTCAAAATGGAGGATTTTCTTTGCAGTTCTGAAGAGGTTTGGAAAGTGAACCAACCACTGAAGGCGGAGGCCTGCTATCTCGAACAGGCCCACGAAGTCTCCGGAGAGGCTGGCTTTGCATGGTCCCCAGTCGTAATCTCCCCATTTCAAAAAAGCACTGTTGAGTACAAAGATTGCACCTCGCCAGACTCTAAAAATGGCCATGAATGTCATTGTCTCCCAGGCTTCCTGTGGTCTCCATAAAATCTCCAAGCGGAGTATTCTGGGCTCATAAAAGTGTCCGCAGCCCATTTCTCATCTGCTTTAATGACGTTTCCTCATGGTTAACATTGACATTCATGTCTTTTCTCTGGGGAAAGTGTTGTGAGACTGGCTTTCCCCTTCCCCAAAATAGCTGGTACAAACAACCCAGGAGCTGGAATGCAGAGCTACAATTCTCTCTTCCCATGAAGAGACACATCCTCCGAGGTGTGGGAATTCTACCTCATTTCCTGCCACAAACAGGCATCCTTGCCTCAGGGACACCGGCGACAGCCCTGTCCAGGAGCCCCCACGTGGCCTCCGCAGAGGTGTGCTGCTCCCTGAGCCTCGGAAGGGAATACAACATAGACAATAAGGCAAATGACGTTTCTTCGCGTCTATTATGTGTGAAAGGGGTTTAATGAGCTATGTTTTATAGACAAAGAAACCTTATTTTAGAAAGAAAGCACATGATTTTGTTTAAAATATGGACTCACTTCACTTGAGCAGCCCACTTCAAGGAAGGCAGTGGTGAGCGTGCAGCACCGTGAGAATGAGCCTGTCCTGCTGAGCAGGGCTGCGGGGAGGTGAGCTGTAGGGACCGGGAGGAGGCACTCTGAACAGAGCCTGCTGACAATCCACTCTCAGAGCAGTCCTCACAGGGAATTTGTGGGAAGCTGGAAGGCTGCCATCCCTTTACCATTATTTACAGAACAGCTACTGGGGGGGGGCACCTGCTGGGCACAGCACTGCCTCCATCACTAACATTGGTGCCCATGTAAGTGGGGCCCCGGGAGTTGGGCCATGCAGTAGCCTATGTGGGGGCAGGCCTTTCTCTGGGTTCTGGGGATGTAAGAATGAGTAATGTCTAATTTCTGCCCTCCAAGGACTCACAAGAGAGTTGGAGTAAAAATGCGTAGAGCATTGTTTAAAAAAAAAAAATTGCAAGCACTCTGAGGGTCGTGAGGACACGTGCTCTGCTGGCATAGCAGAGCTAAGCAGCCATTCGCCGAGTCTCCTTGGACCGACTGAACTTCCTTTTCTGAGTCACAATCTGCTGAAGAACATCGTGCTGCCCCTTTTGGCGTTACGTTTGGTTTTACGTAACAGAAGTGGTTTTCTTTTCTTTTTTTTCTGATGACTTTGATTTGTGTTTGTATTTATGTGGTTGGAGAATAATTTCCAGGACATCATAAAGATCTAAATATAAATCCTAATTCCTCCCCCTTGGACCTTCAGTTTCCCAATCCCTAAAAATAGGGAACACAGTATGTCTTCGTTTTTTTTTTTTTTTTTTGCTATTGTTTTGGGAAGGGGGATTAATGAAGATGATATTTGTAGTTTCCATGACAGTGATTAATGCACAGTATGGGCTCCGTGTGTGACATGTCTCTTGTTCCAGTCCCTCCCCAGGCCTAGGGCTCTGTGTGGAAAGGCAGCCGGCCACACGTGCTGCTGTCTAAATAGTGCTGCTAATAATAAAACTAAACCCCACCATTCGCCCTCTTCTGGGTGACACTTGTGTCTTTCTTCTCCCATTACAGTCTTAGCTGCTGATTTTACTGCTCTCTTCCCTGCCAGGACGGACGCTGGTTTATGTTTTCTGTCCTCAGTCTTCACCCATCTCCAGGGCCATGACTTGTGGCAACCATGGTAGGAGGTGGACGTGAAAAAGTTTAACCTGCAGGTGGAGAAACGGGAGACCCCTTATTCTCCAGGATCTTTTTTGTATCTAGAATTTTTTTCATTTCAGAGTCTCTTCCTCTCCCACCCTCCCCCCAAATTATGTCGCATCTGGGTGTCTAAATCCTGCTCACAGCTGTGCCAAGGCCTTCTCCACTCTTTCCATCTGCCTGTTTGTTTTTCTTGGTTTGAGTTTGCAGTCTGCTATTTTGTATAAGCAAAATTATCCTTTCATGTCTTACCCGTTTCGGCGGTTTCTTCTGGATATTGTAAACTGCAGCATCTGTGGTGCTTTTCTCCTAATTATATTTCCAGCCTCCTAATAGGAAGGGTGAACAGGCATATGGGACAGCAATACGGAGCCTTCTGCGTCGCTGACCTCCACGGAGGGGTCCTCACAGACTCTCCAGAGCTTTCTAGGACAATTTGTTGAGCCCAGCTTGCTAAAATAATGCACAAGTTTCTGCTCTGTGGAGATGATTATAACACAGATTTAGACAAGGCTCCTGGGCACGTTTTTCACATAAATGAGTCACCAATCCTCTAAAAAGTATGACTCTATAAGTAGATACATATCTCCAGTCTCCTGGTTCTTCTGATCTTCAAATAATTGCTTATTTTTAGACTAATTTGGACAGCTGAATAACAGTAAGAACCAAGACAACATTATTGAGAGTCCAGAGACCCAGTGTGGACACCAAGCTGCTGGTTGGTGGGGAAGGTCACTCCATCTCTCTTGGTGTTAATTTTCAAATCAGTGAAATCAGGTAGCTGGGCTAGAGGTGAATGAGCAAAATGAACTTGATTAGTTCATTGGTGATTGTAGTCATAACACACCGGTAGTTAGGGAAACTAAGACAAATTGAACACACTTGGTCCCTGCCCTAAAGGAGCCCACAGTCTAGTGAAGGGGGAGAGAGAATGAAGGGTACAGATGATCTTAGTGCAGTGTGTGATAGCAAGAAAAGCATGAACAGTCCCCTGCATTGTTTATAGAATGATCTGTGCCAGGGGCCAACAAATACTTTTTGTAAAGGACAAAATATATATTTCAGGTTTTGCAACCTATGCATTCTGCCACACCTCTCTGCTCAGCCAGGATGGTTTGAAAGCAGCCATAGAGAGTAAACCACACGTATGGCTGTGTTCTAACTAACTGGTGATTCTAAAACAGGTGGTGAACTGGACGTGTCCCAAAGGCTGCAGTTTCCTCATTTTTCATGTATTCAAAGGCAGTCCTCACTGTGGTCAGTCTCCGGGCATTTCTCTACTCACTCAGAACAAAGACAAAATCCATCACACAACTGAAAATCTGACCAGACCTGTGTCTGCACCCCACCAGCATCCCTCTTACCTTCCCTCCTCACTATCTGCATTCCTGGGGCATGAGGCCTCCTCCCTGCCTGGAACTGTGCTCCTCATACCTTGCTCTTTCCTCCAACTTCCGCTTCTAGTTACTGTCTATCACACTTCAGAGAGCAGCTCATGTGTCACCTCCTCAAGGAAGCCTTCCTGGATTCCCCAAAAGAGATCATCCCCTCCCTACACTGTTTTTGCTCAGATGCATGTCTTTCATGGTTTCTTTAATAATTATAATTGTTTATTTAATTTGGTGAATAGACTTTAATTCTGTCTCTCCCTATAGAATGTCAGTTCCATGTGAAGAGTACCTAAATATGAAGTCTGACAATTAAGTTAGCAAACTTGTCACTGTGAACTCACATTGGCAGCACTGTACAGACAGCTCAGAAAGGTTTCAGGACCTTGACGTCTCAGAGTCTCACGGCTGTGTTTGTGTCAACATGTTGCGCTGCCTTGCTGAGTGGCATTTATTATTGTTTTTGCCATCGAGGGAATGTCAAAGCTTGAATTAGAGCAATGAACAAACATTAAATTTCTTTCTTTTTTTTTTTAGAGACAGAGTCTCACTTTGGCTCCCTTAGTAGAGAGCCATGGTATCACAGCTCACAGCAACCTCCAACTCCTGGCCTTAGGTGATTCTCTTGCCTCAGCCTCCTGAGTAGCTGGGACTACAGGCGCCCGCCACAACACCCGGCTAAAACATTACATTTCTTGTTAAACTTGGCAAGAGTAGAAGTGAAATCAGGCATATGTTAAGGCAAATTTCTGAGGATAATGCCATGAAGAAAATGGCAATGTACAAAAGAATTAAATGTTTTTCTGAGGGGAGAGAAAGTGTTACTGATGAAGAAAGGTCAGGGTAACCAGTAACAAGCCTAACTGACAAAACCATTGCAAAAAGTTGTTGAATTGTGCACCAGAATGTCAGCTGACTGTTAGAACCATAGAAGACCAAGTAACCATCAACAGAGAAACTGGAAAATCTTAACTGAAAACCTTGACAGGAGAAAGGTGTAAGCAAAATGATCCCAAAATAGATAACAGATGAAAAAAAGGAAAGGAGAGTCACAGTTTCCCAACTGCCTTTTGGAGAGGCAGGATGATATTGTCACTGGTGATGACACATGGCTGTACAGACACATTCATGAAACAAAGCATCAAAGTGCACAATGGAAGTCAGACAATTCTCTACAATCACAAATGTCTCTTATTACAAATCAGAACTCAAAAGGGATGGTTCATTGTAAATTTGTACCAACTAGATGGTTAACCAAGTTTACTATTTGTACTGAAAAAGCTTTGTGAAAAAATTAGAGGAAAATGTCCTGAACTTTCACCAACTCATGGCTCTTGCATCATGACAATGCACCAGCTCATGTGGCATTGTCTGTGAGAGAGTTTTAGCCAGTAAACAATTAACTGTATTAGAACACCCTCCTCACTTTCCTGATCTGGTCCCCAGTGACTTTTTTCTTTACCTGAAGATTAAGGAAATATTGAAAGAAAAATAATTTGATGACATTAAGAACATCAAGAGTAATATGACAACAGCTCTGATGACCATTCCAGAAAGAATTCCAAAATTGCTTTGAAGTGTGTCGGTGCATAGCTTCCCAAGAAGAGTACATCAAAGGTGACCATAGTGATATTCAGCAATGAGATATATAGCACTTTTTCTAAGATGAATTTGCAAATTTAATTGTCAGATTGCATATATCTTGCTTTTTTACAGTTCTATATTTAGCATGTACAATAAACTTTCAAGAAGTACAGATTGGAAGTTAACTGATGACTCCATACTGAACCTCAGAATCAAAGCATTCTATGATAAGCATACTCTTATATGACAATGTGAATATTACTTTTGCATCATTATTATTATGATTATTATTGCTCAATATTTCATTGCAGCAATCATCTAATTTCTTTTCTGAATGTATTTATCTTCATTTGTTCTTTATGAGGTTTTTGTTTCTAGTCTTTATCTTGAACATTGTTATTGTTATTAAATTTTAAGCCTTTTTAATTTTGTGAAGGCAAAAAGTGGAAACCAAATAAATACATGTATACATATAGAGAAAATTTTAAAAAAGAAGAAGTATAGATTGGATGGATGAACAAAGACATCTATAGAGGAGCACGCAGTTAGTAGCTATTGTTTGGAGTGTGGCAGGTTGCTGGAAATGTTTCATAGAGCACAGGACCATCTAAGGTGGACTTTGAAGGACAAACAGGAAGACCAAAGAGTGTGTGAAGTATCCCAACAAAAAAGGTAAAGATTTTACTCATACACACCAAACGCACCATACTTCCTCCATATACACCAAATCCCAAAGTATTGGTAGTATTAGACTTAGTTACTATGTTGATTATTTTAAAATGTAAATAACATCTTTAAACATCACTTTCTTATTCTACCGGTGCTAATATCTCATGATTATCACTGCCTGTGAGTTAAGGATCTTAGTCTCTTTACACTTCCTTTCACTTTTCTACCCCACTGTGGATTCCTGTTTTCACCTGCTGTACTTACCCACTATTGATAGTGACAATTTGTGCGTGTGATCATACAAACACAACTAAGACTTATGTTCTTTATCCAAAGTTTAGTTCTACAAATTTAAATTTACATGATTACACCACATTTATTTCTATTTAAATTTTAAAACTATATACATGTTGTTTATTACTAAGTTCAGGTGTTTCCAGTGCTGGTATTTATGATATTCCCCATAGTGAATATTCTTCCCTTGTTAGAATAAACTGCATCTCTTACTTTAATTTGCCTCACTAGCACGCAGCAACATAATCCATACTGGAACCAGATCTTTCTTATTTATTCCCCACCTTCTGCCGAATCAAGACCCACATGGGCAGGGTTCCTGCTTGCCTTTTTGCTTCTTGTGTTTCTCTCCGCCTTATCATATTATTACATGATCATTGTCAACCAAATCTCAATCATATATTCTATCCATTGAATTCATCACTTTTTCTTTCTGAAAACCTCCCTTTCTACCTCCCTTCCTGACCTGCACTTCCAATCTTTCCTCCTTTTTTCCAATCTGTTTTTTGCTTCCAGACTTTATGCTGTCTTCCCAAGACTTACCTTTTGACTCTTTGGGGTGGAGTCTGTTTCCTTTCTATTTGTCTTTCTCAACTTACTGGAATAATTCTCAGGTAAAGCCCTAAAAGGAAACATATGAGAGAGAAATGGTTGACAGCTCCCACATCTGGAAAGGAAAATATCTTTACTTCTTATGCCTCATAGATGATTTGGCCTGTGTGTCATCTGTGATGCCCTCCATACCTAAAATGGCCTGAACAATAAAGATTCTTAATTATCTTAAATAACAGGAAATCTGACGGGAGTTGGTACCAGGCTTGGAGCAGCAGCTAAACAATGTTATTAATGACCCAACCTCCTTCCATTATTCTTCTCACTCATCCACCCTATGGTGGTTGATTATCTCCTGGTCACAGGTTGGATGACACAGATCCAAACATAATATCCTCATATAATGGAGTTTGGGGCAGGCAGAAGGGCTGTGAGAAAAGAGAGGTCTTCCTCAACCGCTCAATTTTTTTTTTGTTTTAGAGACAGAGTTTCATTTTATCACCCATGGTAGAGTGCCGGGGCATCACGCAGCTCATAGCAACCTCCAACTCCTGGGCTTAGGTGATTCCCTTGCCTCAGCCTCCCGAGTATCTGGGACTACAGGCGCTCGCCACAATGCCCAGCTATTTTTTTTGTTGCAGTTCGGCAGGGTCTGGGTTTGAACCTGCCACCCTCAGTATATGGGGCTGGCACCCTGTCCACTGAGCCATTGGAGCTGCCCAAAACTTTTTTTTCAATCAAGAACACAAAAACTTTTCCCAGAAGCTCCCAAAGACATCTTCCTTAGAACCGCATTATAATCCCACAGTTCACATAACCTATCACAAAGAGAAGAGATTTTATCATGACTGATTTAGAGCAATACTGATTTATCATCTAGGACTATGGGGTGGGGAGGGGCTTCCCTCCTGTGTATATTTTTGCTCAGCAAATGCCTTCACAAAACCGGAAATGTGCTTATGAATAGGCAGAGGGAAAATGGATGGTGGGTAGGAAACCAAAAGTTTCCACTAAAGCAAACTATTGTGTTCCATGTAGAAAACCTTTCTTCAGAGAAATGCAAAGCCTTTACACCACTGTGCTGTAGCACTTTGTAATTCTAATGGGAAATCTCATGCCAGTTAATTTTCTTTCCTGCAATGTTTTCAGCAAATAAAAGATTTTTCTGAAAAATCTTTTATTCTTGCTTCTAGCACTTAAAATTCCATAAAGGTTTGCTTGGTTGTAACCTGCCTTCCTTCCTCCTTTCCTCCCTCCCTCCTCTCTCCTTCCTTCCCTCCTTCTCTCCCTCCCTTCCTTCTGTCTTTTATCCAATCACAATTTACGCAGCACAAAGTGTCAGTTTATCGGAAGTGACTCTTGCTGATACCCACCCACCTACATTTATAGTTTAATAGGAAACTGTAAAATATCTGCCTCTATAACCCCTGCCTGAACCGCACACTGTCCCTTCCTCTTAACGCTGTTTTGCAATTTTCTCCCATAACACTTACTAAAGTCATTATGGATTTAGGATTTCTCCCTTAAAATGAGCGTAATGTTGTCTTGCCCACTGAAAATCAGGAAGCCATTAAAACATGATCTTGAAGTTTATTCTAGCTTCCGAAATCTTTGTCTTAAAAGTATATGAGTCAAAAGTAACACAGAGGTGAAGAGATTGTTAAAGCCTCTGACAATAACAATGTACGGGATAAATATTTTAGGAAAATGTTTCCAACTGTTATTCTTTGATTACTACTGAGGAACTGTCTTTCGGAACAGACAGTAAAGGTCTTTGGTAATTGAGCTCTTGAACAAAGCAAGCTGATGAATTTCCCAGTGGGGAAATGAGAGCGACACCGTTAGCTCCTCCTTAGGTCCTGTGAACACGTTAATGAGCCTCGTTCTTGGTTCTTATGAATATAAAACTCTCATCGACTGGAGAGTACTTCAGTGTTTCCAGAGTGAAGCTGGAGTTCTGCCTGAGGAAGGATCCAGAATGAGACGCAAGCCTCGTGGGTCTTCAGGGACCTCAGGGCCCGAGTGAACTCACACCACCTGTGTTCCCTGTGATAAAAACTGCTGACCGACAAAATTGTTTCTCTCTGTTGTCCCCTATATATGTTTAATTTTCATGAACACAATTCTGACATAAGTGCTATTTTTCAGTTTCCTGTTCTTCGCCTTTCCCTGACCATCCTGAATGGCAGAGTTCCACCAGACTCAGTTTCTCTAAAGTGGTGAAGAGGACAAAGGCATTCCGTCCTGTGAAGGATAGAAGTTTGCCCACCTGTACTGCCAAAGCCTGGAAAGCTACAACTCAATTTCACAACTTCCCTGATGACTGTGTGTTCAGGATTTGGCCAGTGGACCAGTCCTGGGCTTCTGCTTATCTGTCCTTGTCTGAAACACCCCTGTGAACCTGGAGATGCAATGGCCATCACTGGAGATGCCCGAACAAGAGCATCGCAGACATCTAGATGGCCGAAATTTTGGCTGGAAACGTGTGTTTTTCCTAGCTCCAGAACACAGCCCACACACACAAATGTGAATAAGTATAGAAATGGATGGAAAATTATGATCTGCAACAAGACTGCCCCCCCCATTTGAGTGTTCTACGATCAAAGTCATGGTAGATTCTTAAAAAAGAGATGGACTCTTTACAGACCTGGGAAGTTTACCAAAATGTACAGTACATCCTTGACAGCATACATTTGAGAGAAAATGCTCTCACACTGGAAAAAAAGCCCTATCTTGATCCCTATTTACTCTTCCCTCTAACACAAGATACAAACCTATCATTTCAGAATGATTTTTAGGCTGAGAACATAGCATTTTAAGGAACTAGCCCAGGAAAGACAGACTTCTCAAAGTTCGCACCAAAAATACATAGATGATAGTAATGCATTAATACATGTGAGCCTGTAGCATGACTGGTATAGTTTAAATATTGCTTTCTCAATAGAAATTCAGTTGCGGCCTCTGCTCATTACATACACTGGTGTTCATTGTACTGCTGACCAAGTAGCAGAAATCCCTCGAGCGAAGTTATTTCGGCGTATGTCAATGGGAGATCACAGCACAGAATTTCTCCCCAACTGCCTGCATTATCACCCCTCATTAGTAGCTGCTTAAGACACAGCAGAAATGTGCAGTAAAAGAAATTGATAAACAGGACTAGGTGGGAAAAATGCCACCTGCTAATACACCACAAGCTGACGTGTTTATTTATTTTTTTTTTTTGCATCTAAAATTTTCAGTATAAATACTGAGACACAGAACTATCGCTGAGAACACGTAGGAACACACACACATACCCGACAGATACAAAGTGAAGTGAAGAGAATGAGAGAGAGGATTTGGTTTTTCCGTCCTTGTGTAAGGCATGGCCATGATCTGTGATTGGTGTTGACATACAGAACAGGCTCTGCACGCCCGTGGGTTAAAGTTCAGTGGGCTCTAATGAGCATACCTTCCAGCACTTCCTCATTAGAACCCATTTTTTTTCTCAGTTTCTGAACTCTTTCCATTACCAATTCCAGGTTCAGTTAATATTAATATATGCAGGAATCGCTACTTTCAGAAACACTCAGCAAAATGCAACATCTTCAGCGTTCTCAATAACACATTGCACAGTGACCTGCCTTCACAAATAATTCATTTACCAATGATTATAAAATGTCCCATTCCGAAATGAGCCACGGAACCTTAAAATATCTTCCATAAAGATACCACAAACAAGGAGCAGCTTTCCAGAAAGCTGCCGCAGTAAATGTCCATGAGACGTACTTTCTGAGCCAATACAAAAGGAAAATGGAGTTAAATAAAGACTTTCTCACCAGCACGGAAAACAGTAAGTCACAACAACTTCAAGTATAGGAATGAAAACAGCTAATGTGAATAGAACACTGCGGTATTTGCAAAGGGTTTGCACACATATTGCCTCCTACACGCTGCCGTTATCTTAGTCATTGTTTTGCCAGATCCCTACATCACAGGGTTCCCTAAGGTGTTTTCCTCCTTGTCAGGATAAAGAGACAATGATTTGTGACAGATGGTCAGATTACGAGCTCAGGAGATAATAGAAGATTTGTTCAATTTTCAGTTTCATGGTCAGCAGAAGCTGGAATCCCTCACTCCATTTAAACGTGGTCAGCAGTGTCAGGGGAAGTCACTCTTAAAGGCATCTATGCATAAATTAACCTGCAGAAGTTTATCGTCGACATTACTAGCTAAATTAGAGGCTGTTAAAAAAGTTTTCCAAGGATCTGTAGACTTGTCAAAGCAGGGAAAAATCTGATATTTAGGCAGGTTTGAATCCTAAGAACAAATTTACAGATGAAAAATTAAATGGTAGCTCTCAAGGAGTCCAATATTAAGTGAGGTCTATATCCATTTTGGTGTATGTGAGGTGTCACGGGTGATCTAAGAGCTGTGCATTTAAGTCAAGTGGAATGGTGACACTAACCAAGGGACTTCTTTGGTTCTTTATTTATTTATTTATTTATTTATTATTTTTTATTTTTTTGGCTGGGGCTGCGTGAACCCACCACCTCCAGCATATGGGGCTAGCGCTTACTCCTTTGAGCCACAGGCACCGCCCCTGGGTTTGCTTTTAAGATTGAATTTGCAACCCTTTGCTCAAAACCACTCAGAAGAGTACCTGAATATTTACTCACATTACTTTTTTCCCTTTCATTATTTTGATTTTTTATAGGTAACATAAGAAGATGGCATAACAGTGAAAGTCTTAATCTCAATAATTCAAAATCGACATACTTGATCTTGTAAAAATGTTCTGATCCCCATTGTTTGATCCCAAGTAAAGCAATCCTAGTCAAATATATCCTTATTCTTTCTCTTCTTTGACCTAAAATGAAATAACTTCTATCTCTTGAAGACTCTTTATCAGTGGTTCTCAACCTTTCCTAATGCCTCCTAATGCCGCAACCCTTTAATACAGTTCCTCATGTTGTGGTGACCCCCAACCATAAAATTATTTTTGTTGTTACTTCATAACTGCGATTTTGCTACTGTTATGAATTGTAATGTAAATATCTGATATACAGGATGTATTTTCATTGTTACAAAGGGGTCACGACCCACACGTTGAGAAACACTGGTCTGTATAGTTAACAAAGACCCAAGGGGTCATATTGAATTACTAGATCAATATTCCAAAATTTTTGGCTATTGACCTGGTAGCCAAGAAGAGATGCTATGTTTATTCTTTCAACACCTATTTTTGAGTGCCTATTGCCTCTTTTATCTTGAGACATTTTAGATTTATAGCAGTGAATAAAGCAGACAAATATCTCTGTTATGGTAGAAATTATATTTTAGGCACGCAGTATTATAGTTTCTAAAGGAACATGCGGAACATTTTCTGTGATACTAAGGGTTTCTCTGCAATATAGGAAGAAAAGTACAATTTTCACATCAAGTTCTTAGTCAAAATTCTTTTATTTTTGAAAAATTTCAGTGGGTATTTTGTTTATATTTATAAATCAAACATTATTATATTTAGACTTAATATAGTCAGAATTAAAACTGACTACTATTAAAAGCTTGAACTTTATCTTACAAATGAAAACAGTGTAACCTAAACATTGCTATCCTCGTCACAATCTGAAATACATTTTTAAAAATGCAATATGTGTGACATTAGGTCATTAAAATTATAGTGGCCCTTAACTTAAATCCTTGAAGACAAAATATATAAATGAGCAATTAACAAGCCCTAGAGGCAATAGTTTCTCACCAAAACTTCTAAAAGTTTCTTTATTTTTCTGAAAAACATTTAAGAGTAAAGGTTCTTTATTTTTAATTATTAGTGTAAATGTCTTCTAGTTACTTTAGAATATTCTAAATTGTATTCTAACAATAATCATAAAAAATGACTTTCACATGGAATATTTTGAAGTACAAAATCTTATGTCTTATTATCAGTATTGTTGTAACTATAGTGGAAACGTGTGGGTAGAAGGTTTCAAATATTTTGGATAGGGACTATAAAAGGAAGATTCAGAGAATTCCCCAATGTGATCTTAATACCTGTCACTTCTGAAAGAATATTTGCTATGTTGGTATGTTTGGGAATACTGAGTTAAAAATACTCTGGATAAACAGTATTATAAACATAAAGGATTAAAACACAATTCTTGAGTTTCAAGAGCCCATGTTTTATATTTGCTCTGCTACTGTTGTGAAATAAATGTTTATCTCAGGTCAGAATGTAGAAAGAACTGCCTGTAATTACCATCACTGGATTTCTTTTTTTAAAAGTATGTCAAAGAAGTTTTTAGTGTTAGAACGATGGGAAAATTTTAACAACAACAAAAAAAATCACATTTCAGCAGAGGGGACAAAGAAGATTACAAGGAGAAAACTAATGGAAATCTTAGATCTAGACTTTTTGTTTGATTCTGTATGGTAATAATTGGCTTCTGTCCCAGAAGAAATATTTAGGTTTCTAACCCCCATTGTCTTATGATGACCTCATGATCTCTTACACATCAAGGGGAAATCTCCACATTGGCTCCTGTGAAGCCAGAAGCCTGGGAGCGATGGTGGGTGGAGCCCTCTAAAACCTGGTCTGTCCCTGTGAGGACATCCTGGTTCAGTGTCTCCTCCTTTCAATTTCTACCAAAACAGATGGAGAAAGAAAGATAGAAAAATCACTGTTTGTACATTAAGAATTTCAATAACTAAGAAAACGTAGGGAACTTTAATATAAACATCTTTATCAAATGAACATACCTAGAGAAAAATAACAGCTTTGCTTTAATAGCACATACAACAAAATCTGGTTAACGCATTTCCCAATAGCATGTAGTGTAAGTAAGTGTCTAGGTTTTTTCATGAAGACTACAATTATGAATTGGTCCTTATCCTTATAGCGCTCTAAATCCAACTGGATAGAGACACGTAAATACCGTGTAAAAAATGTTATACTGCAAAAATGTATTGGAAGGAGCTCTATTCAGGGAGTAGTTATAGGACCAAGGGAAAAGATAGGAAATTAAAGGATAAATTGGAATCTTTGGGTTAAGAAGGGAGGAATAGGCATTTCAGATAAAGAACACAGATTGTATAAAGGCAAAGAAACCAGACAGGCAGACCTTTTCAGAAAAAATGTAAGTAGCTCAGCAGGATAATACAAGAGAGGTTATATATGGGGGAGTAGTTGGGTCCCTTGTCATAGAGCCCTTGTTCCCAAGACAAGAAACTCAAACTTTCTTCTACAAGGGGTAGGGAGCTCATTCTGGGTCTTTGACAAGAGCTATCGTAGAGCAATCTTTCTACAGAAGAAGATTGTAGAGCAATCTTTCTACAATGACACTGAGAAGCAGGTAAGTAGAAAAATTAAAACATAGTCTTTAAACTACAGGTTCAGAATTAGGCTTTGCCTCCTTGTTTTAAAACCTCTGTTAGTTCTCAGCCTCACCATCTGTAAAATGGGGACCAGACAGCTCCCTTACAGAACACATGTAAAGATTTAATACGATGTAAGAAAGTATCTAGCAGACAGATACATGGACTAGATTTTTTTTTAAAGTTTAAGGTAAAAATTTAGAACCACCATTTCTTGCATGCAGGTGGTGGGTGAAGCTGTAGAAGCAGACAGGACAGAAGGACCAGGGAAGATGTAAAAGGGGGACAACAGAGTTTTGTGAGATAATGAGAAGCCAAGTGAAAAGGAAGAGCGCTCAACAACGAAATAGGGAGAGTGTCGTCTGCAGAGCAAGAGGGAAAGTGAGAAGCTAGAGAAGAACCCTCCTTCCAGGGACTCAGCCCACTCAAGTCAGGGCCACATTTTGTACCACCTCATCTAACTGGATGACTCCCATGGGGGTGCCTAATCCATGAACTAGTCATCCCCTTGGGAATCCTTCTTGTAATTACAGCGTTGTTTCAGAGATACTGCTGCAGAGCACTGCATGTTCAACTGGTAGTATTTACTTTAAATCTTAGAAGCTTCTTCCAGCTGCTCCTACAGTGCAGGCTACTTGGTCTTAGCCAAATAGGCTCATGTCTGACTTCTGCACAAGATGTGTGGTCCTGGGTGCACAGGTAGGTCACCTGGAAAGAAAATGGTGTTATGATTCCTGGACACTCCCCCTACATGGGACCTACCCGCATTGGAGTACTTGGGTTGAAGTGGCTTCAGTCTGTCTTTCAGATAAGCCCTGGTAAGCCCCAGGGCTCCCGACTCTGTTTAGATACTTGCGTCTAGTCTTTGTCTTTGGAAGGACTTCTCAAGAGCCAAAAGTTTATTGCATTTTCCGCAACCCTAACCAGAATGGTGGGCCAGGTGTTCAATTCTGATGAAAGCCCAGCAGTAGGCTGTTAGGAATGAATGTTCGTGTTCCTCTTAAATATATGTTATGAAGTTCTAACTTTCCAACGTGGTGTGTTTGGCAATGGGACGGCCTTTGGGAAATAATTGAGGGTAGTTGAGATAAACATGTTGGACTTTCGTTATGAATTAGTATTCTAAGAGGAAGAGAATCCAAAGAGCTGCTTGCTCTGTCATGACACAGCAAGAAGGTGAGTGTCAGAACCTGAAGAAAGAACCTCACCAGAAACAGGCCAGGCTGGCACTCTGATCTTGAACTTCCAGTGTCCACACCCACATAAATTTCTGTTAAGCCACCCAGTCCATAGTTTGTTTGTTTTGTTATAGCAGCCTGAGCTAACATACAGTCTAGTAATTACTTTGTCAAATAAGTGAATCTGATGGAAATTAAAGTTTGCATGGGACATAATGAATTGAAACCTTAAGGATATCGCCTCTCATTCAAGGCTTCAGACTTTTCCCAAAGGCTTCAATTGGAAAAAAATCATCAAAGAGAGCTTTAATTTCAAGAGGTCATTTGGATTTTGTGACCCTGATCGTTTTGCAGAGCTTCCCCTGAGGCTAACTGGACTGGGCTTCGCTCTAAAGATGCGATTTGTGAGTTAGTCCACATATCTGACACTCAAGAATCCAACACAGTACTGAGCTTCCTTCTTGTTAGATGTCTGGATTTAGTGTTGTAAATCAGCTCGTGTAGTCCTGAAGAATTTCACTGGTGGTCAGTTCTCTGAAATTCATTGAGGGTATTTCTGTTTTTAAATTACCAAAATCAAAAAGCAAGTCCTTAGACAACAGAAAACTTCTAATAATATCTATACTTATGGCAAGTATTGGGAACTAGTTTGAATAAAAAAGAATGTCATCATGAGTCCTGTAAAAGTAATTAAGTGTATTTCCATCTATTTAAAATGTGGCATAGAAGTTTAACACACTATTTCAGGAAAGGGCTGTTGATCCACTTGTATAACTTGATTTAAAGACAGACATGGATTGTAACTAGTTATTGGCAAATAAAAACACAGCCTAAAATGCGAAGCCAATCAGACATAACATTTTCTATCTGTGCTTGTTTATGACAACACATATTTCATAATGCGGCCCTTCGATTAAACCTCTTGTACAAACTTTCCCAAAACATGTCAAATTAAAATGGAAGCAAGCCCAGGTGCACAGCTTCAAGAGTCTATATTAGAAAGAAAAATGAAGCAACAAGATTATTAACCATGCACTGGTGAATACAGTAATCTTACTGGGGCAGTGATAAGGATAAAAATGGCAAGAAGGACCGTCCACAGTGGAGTGCCAGCCAGCAGCCTGACCCTTCACCTTCATGACCTCTAAGCCCAGCAACAAGCTCACGAAGTGATAGTTATGATGTTGATCTCAGTGAGAAGAAAACTGAGACTCAGGGATGGCCAAGTCCTTGTCCAGGGAGCAAGAGACCAGCCAAGTCTAGCACTAGCTCTCTCTGGATCCCAGTCTAACATCTTTCTGTATAATACTGCCTCCTGTCTCAAAGAAAAAAGGAGTTAAGAAGGATTGGAGGATGAGAATAGGAAAGATCAATTATCAGGGGATTTTCAAAAAGTGGTTGGGAAACAGGCTGGCAAAGAACAAACACAAAGAAAGCAGAAGGCATGAGTTAGAACAAGGAAGGAGACAGGGAGATATGCCTCCAAGGAAAGACATTCTCCTGCATTCTCAGTGGGGCAAGAGAAAGATGTGAAGTAAAACATACTAGCAGAACAAATGGAGAGAGGTAACAAGGGCAAAGAAAGTAAAGGTACGTTAAAAATGGAAGTACAAGGCCAGGTGCGGAGGCTCTTGCCTGGAATCCCAGCACTTTGGGAGGCTAAGGCAGGTGGGTTGTTTGAGCTCAGGAGTTTGAGATCAGCCTAAGTAAGAGCAAGACCCCCATCTCAAATAAAAATAGAAAAACTAGCCGGGCATTGTGGTGGGCACCTATAGTCCCAGCTACTAGGAGGCTGAAGCAAGAGAATCACTTGAGCCCAAGAGTTTGCGGTTGCTGGGAGGTATGACACCACGGCACTCAACCCAGAGCATGGAGTGAGACTTTGTCTCAAAAAAGAAAAAAAAAGAGAGAGAGAGGGAGAAGTGGGCAGCGCCTGTGGCTTAAAGAAGTAGGGCGCCGGCCCCATATACTGGAGGTGGTGAGTTCAAACCCAGCCAAGACCAAAAAAAAAAAAAAAAAAAAAGAAAGAAAGAAAAGAGACAGAGAAGTAAAATCAAATGAGCAGAAGGTGGACAGAAAGGAAAAGATATAACTAAGTCATACAATTGTGAGATAAATAAGATAAAAGGATAGGGTAAGACAAATAAGATTCAAAGAATATGAGTTAATGAAAATTAACAGAATAGGAAAAGGAAATGAGTTACGTATTTCAAGCCATATAAAAAGCAAATCTAACCAAAGCACATAACTTCCCCACACACACACACCATGCAAGCTCCTGTGTTCTTATCTCTGTTCATGTCCTATCATCAACCAAAAACAAAATCCCAATAGTTACCATGAAAAGCTTTGAATTTCATTGTTTTTTTTCAGTTTTTGGCCAGGGCTAGGTTTGAACCTGCCATCTCCGGCATATGGGGCTGGCACCTACTCCTTTGAGCCACAGGCACTGCCCTAAATTTCACTGTTAATTCCAGACAGTAAGAGTCCTATGTGTCATGTGTAAATGACAGAGAAAAATCATGTCTTTTCTAGCTAGAAATAACTCCTTTGATGAACATAACAAATTCAGTAAGTTATGGGGTAGCTATTGTTTCGTATTATTGAAACCATCAGCTTAAGGTTATAAAGTAATCAAATAACCTAGACAAAGAAGATTTTATTCCTGGGTGGTGCCTATGGCTCAAGGAGTAGGAGGCCAGCCCCATATACCGAAAGTGGTGGGTTCAAACCCAGTCCGGGCCAAAAACTGCAAAAAGATAAAAAAAAAAAAAAAAAAAAAAAAAAAGGATTGTCTTTCTATACCATTGACCTTCTGACACCCTTCCCATTGAGTTCTAAAGCTAGAAATTCTGGGTCTTCTTTCTCCCCGTAGATTTTGAATGTTTACTATGGACTTCCTGATATTTAATACTCTAGCTTTCAAAGGCTAACAATTTTTATCTGTCTACCTTAATATTTTACTCTCAACATGCAGGTTTGTCTGCGGAAAAAATAAATGTAACATACATGGTTTCTTAGAAATAAAATTCAGGGCTTCCACTTCTGAAAGGTGTCTTTCAGACAACATCCAATAGTCAATATTTGATCAACTTCTATTTCCCATATTCTATGTTGGGTGCTGAGAATTCAAAGCTGAGTAAGGGAGATGTGCTTCATTCACAAAGATCACAAGGTCATCAGACACAAAATAAATAATACAGGTGTGCTTTGTAAATGCGTAAATTAGAAATGTTAGGTTCAATGAAAGCTCAGATATGGGACATTTAAGCTAGGGTTGGAAAGTTGGGGAGTTTTCCCATGAAGAAATGACCTTGAAGTTGAAACATTCAGGGACAACAGGCACTAGCTGGATGGAGAGCATAGGTGAGGTTGGTTTGGATAAATATAACCCAGGTTTATGAAAGACTTATAATAGTTCAATATGATTGCAGCATAAATGACAGAGTCAAAGAAAATTCTGGAAAACTAAGCAAACACCAAAATACTAAGTGTCTAGTAAAACATACTTGGGATTTTGAAATTAACTGAAGAGTAATAGAATTCTCTTAACTAGATGCTTCCGGCTTCTTGGGTTTGCAACCTGTGCAGTCTCAAAAGGGTGTTGGGCTTCAAGTGGGGCCTGACTCTGATGTTACTGCCTTGAAAGCTTTGATCATTTTTGAACAAAGAGGCTTATCTTTTTTAGTTTGAACTCTTCCCCACAAATTAGGTGGCTTATCCTGAAATCAGGATGATATTTGACTGCTGGTAATGAAAAATCTAGTACAAGGTCAAACAAGATGAAGATGTGGTTCTCTCTCATCTAAAAGAAGTCTGGGGCAGAGTTGGCACAGCTGTCGTGGCTGTTCCATCCAGTCAGCGGGGACTCAGCCTCCTGCTTTGTGGACCCTCCATCACCTTAGTCAGTGGTTCTCAACTGTACTAAAGGGCAGCAGCATTAGGAAGGTTGAGAACCACTGCCTCAGTTCATAGCTGCTATCTTCAAAGCCCCATCGTCCAAAATAAAGGCTTGAGTTCCAATATCACAGCTGTATTCCAGGAATAAAAAAGGAGGAATGGCAATGCTACACATCCCCTTTCTAAGTCTGTAACCGTAAATGATCCATCCTGAACACAACTGTGGCTCTATTTTCAAGCAAGAGGAGGCAATGAATAATACGCAGTCAATTAATAAATTACTGTTCCAGAAGCCATAAAATAGATGTAGGTGGGGAATGCCAAGATCAGGTTTTCATTATAAAGATGGGTCTGGCAAGAGTGTGGAGGAGAAGAAAATCAGAGGCAAGACACGGTGCGGTCCAGGTCATCTTGGCCTAAACTGACTGTGAACTGAAAGGAAGTTTGTAGTGGGGGTCAAAAGAAGTGAGGCTGGACCAGAATAGCAGGGTGTGGTGATAGGATGCGAAAACAAAAAGGAGGAGGGCATGGAACTGAAGACCTGTTTACTTACTCACAAAATTGGATGGCTCTTGGTGCCAGTCAACAAAACACTGAACAAAACACACTAGAAATGCCGACAAATTTTAAAAACCCAGGGGAAAACATGATAATATTTAGAATTCGGTTGTATGTTTGGTCTTGTAGCTAGGACAGAGTAAGAATTCAGGACAGACTGGGAGCAGAGATAAGTTTGAGGCATCAGCTTAGGAACACTTGAGACGAGAGCAGTTGAGTTCCCTCAGGGGGATGTAGTTGAAGAAAGAGTAGAAACTCAAATATGAACATACTCATAATTACACCTTACAGTGCTGTGTGCAAAGTGTGAGAAGAAAAACAATAAAGTGCATGTTTTAATTGACTAGAAATATGTTACCGCATTTAAAGTCTTAATAATTTTTGAACAAGGAGCCCTATCTTTTTATCTTGAACCCTTCCACACAAATTAGGTAGCCTATCCTAAAATCCAGTTCCATTTGGCTATATTATACCCATAGTCAAAAAAAGAGCAGGTCACATTAAAGATCTTTAGTCCAGCTTCATGGACAAATCTTGCACCAATCAGAGCACAACTGTGAGCCGTTCACTTTGTGTACAAGGTCATTGCTTTCACCCTTCAATAACTCCAACTATTCTCCATTTGTCAAAAAATAGTTTATATGTGACGGACGATGTGCAAGTCAAAGCCCTGACTTCATAGACTGCACAAGACAAAACAGATCTGTGAAAAAGTCATCATGTAAAGTGATCAAAGAGGAGGCACATGGGTTTCTTTAACTGCCGTGAACACACAGACGGGGCGTCCTCTCCCTTGAGTTACCTCTTGTCCTGGTACGATTATAGCATTATTATGACTATAGTTTTGGCCCAGGATATGTACTTAGATGTTTAGAGTATGTGAAAATGTGTTTTTGGCATTTTGTAAAATCTCAGGAGTCAGGATGGAAAAATATCAATGTTCTAAATTGGTATACCATCAAGAACAGATGTGAAAGAAAATTTAAGGATATGATGCCATTTCTAAATTCTCTAAATTTAAAACTGTTTGACTATCGAAAAAGGATTTCACCAGAATCTAGAACGCAGGGCAAAAGTAAATAAAAGGCTTTTGTAACAGATAATAGAACTAGTCAATAAAAACAAAATGTTGAAAGAATGTGTTTGAAAACAAATGCTAACTGTACCTAGTGTACTAACAAAAGAGATAAATGGATCAGTCAAACTGAAAGAACTTGCTTATAAAATCACACTGCTGGCAATTTAAAAACACGTCCTTTCTTCATGACACAAATAAAGCTTGCAAAACTTTGGATACCTTGGAGAGAGAACAAAACATTTTTAGTTGTTGGTGGGATAAACAATAAAAAACATTGGTCTGTTCAAGAGTCCCCAAAATAATGGACTCCAATAGCTAATATCAAAATAAAGCTTTTGAAAAAAAAATTAGGAAGAACAGTATTTCTAACCAATAATGATTTTCCATTTGCTTTATTAAATAATGGAAGGCAGAGAGTTTTTTAAAGAAGGCAAATGGAAAATAAACATAAAATAGAAAATGAAATAAATTTAAAATAATTTAAAGAAAAAGAAAAATAGGAAGTATTAGGAAGAGATACATTCAAACCTGTGTGAAAAACCTAATAAATGGCAGACATTCTATAATATTTAAAGGGGAATAAAGAGTGATGGTTAATTTACAAAGGAGAAAACTTAACAAATTTGAGAGTCTATATTAGTGAAGTTATTTGTGGAAGAGTTTCAGGAAAAAGAATTCAGGAAAAAGAAAAATAAATGAAGGATGACATCAAGGCCTTCAGCTTTTATGGAAGTTATTCTGGAGAAGCCTAAGCCCAGATAGTACATAGTGTATTCAAGGGGACAAGTGTTTTTGGATTGTGGGAGACTCAAAGTTGCGTAGCTAAAGGTTTCTCTAGATGTTTCTACAGTTAACAAAAGAAAAAAACATGACAAAAGGCAAAAATGAACTGCAAATAATGTGGGGCATCATTTCTTTCTTTTATAGTCTCACTTTTTTCTCTCCTTCATTCTTTCTCTTTATTGAATATGTCAACCTGAAAATATTGTACAATATTTATGACAACATTACTATATTCGAGGCATCTGCTGGGTGCTTGCAGTAATAGTCAACCACGTACACGTGGTCATCTATGTGGATGTATCAATGTGTATCTGATTGCAGAATTCTTTGTCCGCACTCCCATAGCTACGGCATGTCTAAACACAAATGCACTCAGGGATTGATGCTGAGTGCTCCAAACATACTAGACTTTTGGGAGACAGCCGTACTCTTAATCTGTTTTGTTTGTTTTTCCTTCTTTCCCAAAGAATTCAAGAGATTGAATACCTCATTGGCTTGCTTACAGTTTTGCTTTTTGCATAACATCTTACCTTTTCCCAGCCTCCCTGAACAGAGTTCGTCCTGTGCACCCAATTACACAACACGGAATGTAGTTTTCCAGTATATTGGGTCTCTATCTCTTGGCTCAAAGTCTCTATCAGCCAGGAGGAAATAAGCTATTCTGCAGGAACCAACAGCCGAAATATCTATCTCAGAGGCTTAAAGTCACAAAGTTTATTTCTAGCTCACACAGCATGTTTGCTGGGGAGTAAAGCGGCCCTGTTTTCTTCAGCGACCTAAAATATCAAGCTGACAGAGCTTGCATCTCAACATGAGGTTTCAGGTTCAAAGAACAGAGAAAATACTTCACGAAAAATCACACACTGACTCGTAACACTCATGCCTGGATGTGACACCGGTTACCTGCGTTTGTCTTTCACTGATCAGACCAAGTTCAATCCCCATCCCAAAGTTCAAACATGTGGGGATGTAAAATCTCACTTCAGGGAGAGCATCCATTATAACTTTGAAGATTAATAATCTACCAAATTTGGTTCTGCACTTCCTGCCTTAGCACATACTTTTTTTTTTTCTATCCAAAGCAAATTTATTTATTATTTTTTTTTTTTATTGAATCATAGCTGTGTACATTGATTCAACCATGGGGTACAGTGTGTGGGCTTCACATACAATCGGAGATATTTTTATCAACCTGATTGACATAACATTCATGAGATTTTCTCATTTACCATGTGAAAACATTTTTGATCCATATTTAGAAGTTTTCTCCTGACCCTTCAAATATGCACCACACTTAACCTGTCTCTTTAGTTACTTGATCCCCATATGGCTTTATAATAAGTGGTCTGACTGCTCAATTTTAATAATCTGTTCATTCTCACCATTGTGGTTTACTAGACTGACATACTTCCTGGGTGCTCTTTGGTATATGGTTCCCTCATTTTGTTTTACTCTATAACTTTGTCCTTTATCAACCTGCCCTTTTGATTACACTTGCCAAAAAATCTCTGACTCCTGCCTTCTTCTTTCCCAGAATATGTCAAGTATCCGAGAAAAAACCATGCTGTGTGTTTTAAGAATTTTGAGTTCATTTGCCTCATCTTGAGCACACAGGAGAACTAAAAATTTTAGCATTGGCGCTTGCAGTTAGGTTGAGGCTGTGTGATGGGGATGTGGGAAAGGACGGGTTTGGAGACGTGGTCTAAACCTCCTCCTGCTCCTTTCCTGTGGTGACACCAGACAGTATTGAAGAAGGCAATATCATACCCAGGAGGACACCACTGACGGCAGTGAAGCTACCCATGTGAGGTAGAAGGCTAGGAAGGCCATCAAGTCTGCCCTGGACGCAGCATGAGGAATGAATCTTTGTAGAATTCATTTGCCGAGATTTCGCTTCGTTTGTGACTGTAATACAGACTCTTCCAATAGTGACTAATAAAAACGGAAAGTGAATCAAGAGACAAATGTGGTTGGAATAGTAACACTCATGAAAAGAAGCAGCAACATTTTATTGGGCAAATTGAAATTAGGTGAAATCCTACCAATTTTAAACTTTTAAATGCAAAAATGATGATATATGAAGATAATGAGTGTGAAAAATATAGTTACACATATGTTTTGGCTTTAGGAGAACTAATAATCGAAGGAAATGAAATGTGGGAAGAGTCATTACATTTATTTTTCCTTGGAGGAATTGATACAAGAAATTGATCTGGCCTGAAAGTCAGGTTGTTTCTTGGCTTTCTGCAGAAAACAATTCAAGAGCAAGCTGATGGAGGAAACCAAAGGAAATTTACTGAGGTAACAAACAAAACAGATGGGAGGCTGCCCCATAGACGGGGCGGCAGCTGTATCTCAGGTCAACAGAATAGCATTTTGTGAATTTCAGGAATCTTACTTTATAATTTTTATTAAATTTTATGTGAAGCAGAGAGAAGGTTGTTCATAAGATTTCTGGGAAAGGGGTGGGGAGTTCCTTTATCAAAGACATCCTCCTCTTTTCAAATTATATAATCTCCAGGAGTTACCAGGGCATTTGTAAACTGTTATGGCAATAGTGGGAGTTCCCTTTAGCTTGATGATACATTATAAGCAGAGTGGAATGAGCAGGGAGGTTGATAAGAGGTCATTTTTCATGGCCCTCTTGGTTTTAGCAGGTTTTGACTGGCTTCTATATCCTCCCCTGTTTTATCAGAGACCTTGATTCGAGTCTTATGTGTCCATACCAAGCAAGGGCTATTGGTTCCCTATCTCAAGATGAAAAGAATCCATCATTCTGAAAAATTTCACCTTATGCTAAGTACCTAATATGTATAAACTTAGCCTTACACACACACACATACACACACACACACACACACACACACGAATATATTTCCTGAGCCTAGTTGATCACTGGTATCAGAATTTTTCTCTCAGCCAATTATTCTGTATGTCCTATCAAAAAACCATAATGTACAGTTAATCTTAATGCTAAATCCAATTTCAAAGAATATGTGATAAAGTATCTCTCAAACAAATTACAGACAATTGCTGAGTTGACTCAATTTAGATTGAGTTCAAAAGCGTCTCAGACTCGCCCTGCACCGCAGTGGTCAGAGTGATCTCACTCTCACGTGACCCCGCCACCTCCACTCGTCCTTCAGCTTTCTACACAGACACATCTGTTGCATTCCAGCTCCACTGTCTGTAGGTCAGTATAATTACCATCTAGTTTCTTTCTTTCATTTACTCATATTCCTTTCTGTGAGCAATGACTGCAATTTTCACTTTAAAAAATTTGTTCCTTCTCAATTCCTTCAAATTCTCAACTTCATTTTCTTTATTGTGCTAAATATTCTCTCTGTGGGATCATGTATGACCTTTTCCCTGGCAAATCAAAAATGTAAATCAACTAAAAATTAGAGTTTGGGAGCTGGAAAGAATTGACCTTAGAAGTCATCTGCATCAACCTATCACCCAACCACAACTCAGAATTTGAGTCTGTCCATTGTTTGAAACATTTTGAGAATAGGAACATGGCTACTTTTTAAGGAAACCTACTCTATAATTGGCAACATATGCTTATTTATAGACAGCTGAAAGGTTCCTATTTAATGCTTTCATCAGATTATTCCAAAAAGTTTTGTCTTTGGTAAGAAAAAGAAATGACCACACTCTGTTTTCAAACATTTAAAAATGTTTTGAAGATAATTTTCCTCTCCCTTTTCCCCTGGCATTTTCTCCTACATAGTAAACAAGCACGCGTACAGAGATGCATGGTTTTGTTTGTATTATTCCTTCTGAAAGGAATTAACATCATATCTCTTGTCATTCGATTTATCAATGTCATTTCTAAATGATCGAGTAATGATGATTGTGATATAATAATTACATAATAATGATAAACTGTTAAACATTTTTAGATTTCAGTTATCATGCTATGGATTTTTATATTATCCCTGGTACATCAGGGATGGATTGTGCCCCACCCCAAGTCCATAGGCTGAAGCTTGGCCCCCAAAGTGACTATATTTGGAGATGGGAGCATAAGGCTTGGATGTAGTCCAACGTAACTGGTGTACATATAGAATAGGACACACCAGGACTGAGCATACAAAGAGCAATGACAGTGCGAGGGCACAGGGAGATAGTGAGAGAGAGCTCTCAGGGCAAACTAAGCATGCTGGCACCTTAATCTTGGACTTCAAGACTCTACAACATCTAGAAATGAAATCCTGCTGTTGAAGCCACCCAGTATGTGGTATTTTGTTATCGCAACCTAACCAGGACAATATAGTTGTTATTACCTGGATTTCATAAATGGGAAAAATTGTTTTATGCTGTACTCAGAAGTAGTGTGTATGCTGGGCTACAAAATAATCAGCAGTTGAAAGCTAAGTTGTTCAGCCTTTTTTAATAGTTAATCTTTAATATTAAAGTAGAATGACTTAAAAATTATTTCTATGTCATGAAAAAAATGAGTGAGAGGAATATATCAAGAAGTTTTTGATTAAAAGTAGATGTTCCAGCAATATTACAAGAAGCAGAAAAATTGCAACCTATAAAAATTAAAGGCTAGAGTTGTTTTGTTTACAGTTATACTTCATATAACTTCATATAATATTATATATTAACATATAATATATAATTCTATATATAACACAATAGTTTAAGTACTACATCCATCTAGCAGTATATAAGGTAAGTGAAGGCACATACAAAATGTTGGTCAGAAAAGAAAGAGAGGGCTAAGATGGTATGACAAAGATTTGGAAAAAGTGAGGAAATCACTAATTTTGAGTTAACAATAAGTATACAATATACTGGCAAGAGGGGAAGCATTGAAGATATTCATATATTAGCTTTAACAGATACATCCCAAAATGCCACCTACAATGTGATTGCCTTTCAAAGTCTCGACAATATTGAAATCTATGTCAGCCACGACCCAGCTATTTTCATGACATTTCACTTTCCCCATATTTTATAAAGTTGAGTAACTAAGAGTTTACATCCAACAGGAAATCTATTTGTATTTCTCTCACGAGTCCATTATCTACCAGCTCTGTGGAGATACAACCATGTGAAGATATTCCAAATAGTCTGCAATTCAGTTTCAATTTTTGTAGAAAGTAACATATTTTGATAGCTCATGAAAATACTGTGAAAATTGGCTCGGCACCTGTGGCTCAATGGGCTAAGGCGTCAGCCACGTACACCTGAGCTGGTGGGTTCGAATCCAGCCCGGGCCCGCCAAACAACAATGGTGGCTGCAACCAAAAAATGGCCAGGCGTTGTGGCGGGTGCCTGTAGTCCCAGCTACTTGGGAGGCAGAGGCAGGAGACTCACTTGAGCCCAGGAATTGGAGGTTGCTGTGAGCTGTGATGCCACTGCACTCTATCCAGGGTGACAGCTTGAGGCTCTGTCTCAAAAAAAAAAAAAAAGAAAAAAAAGAAAAGAAAATACTGTGAGAATTAAATAAATTACTATATATGAAGGAGCTTGTGCCTGACAAATAAAGATTTCCTCTTAATATTGCTAGATGACCATCCCACTATCAGTAAGAAACTCATCATACTTTGAAAATCTTCAAAGTTTACTAAAATCCTGATTTTTCTAAGCACCCCTTGCCCAAACTTTCTGCTTTTAATGGATTTTGACTTCCCTTTTCTTATTGCCTTCTACTATCTCTATCCTTTTTGTTACTCCACTTAACCCCACAGAGGGTAACGCCACAATTCATTCAGCAGAATACCAACTCACAAAGGAGTCATTGTGTTAACAAACAAAAATGGGGGGGGGAGGGGAGAAAAACAACTTCAAGGTGAAATTTTGGAGAATCAAAGTAAAGCTGTAGCACTGCAAAGTAGCAGGATAAAATCCAAATTAAAGTGTTAGACATATTATTCCAAATATAAATGTCCTGTACTTGTTATGAAAAACAGATGTATACAGTCTCTCCTTCGATCTCAGCTTGCCTGGGCCATGTCACCTCACTTGTTCTCATCCTGAACAGGAGCCTGCTGAAGTGGACTGACAGAGTCACTTCTCATACCTCCTGCAGTTATGGCCTCCTACACTTACACTGGGCTTCTCCGCGTGACATGCCTTGGAAAGCAGGACAGATTAAGTCTCTGCTTAGGAAACTTGCCTCACTGCTATTTTAGGAACTGTATCATCTTTCACTTAAGTAGACAGAGCTGGCCTCTCAGGCAGCATAGCCTCCCATAACTCATCGTCAAACAGTTAGTCCCATGTGATACAGCAGAAGACACATGGCCAAGTTCAGGCAAGATTGGTCAAACTGGCCTAGATAGGAGAAGAAAAAAAAGTCCATGTGAACTCAACATCAATAGCCAATCTTCATAATGTGGACTCAAAACATGATAGGCTTTGAGATCAGTGGTTCTCAACCTTCCTGATGCTTCCTAATGCCACAACCCTTTAATACAGTTCCTCATGTTGTGGTGACCCCCAGCCATAAAATTATTTTTGTTGCTACTCATAACTGTAATTTTGCTATTGCTATGAATCGTAATGTAAATATCTGATATGCAGGATGTATTTTCATTGTTACAAAGGGGTCACGACCCATGGGTTGAGATTGGCTGCTCTAGATTTTGGAGTGTCATAATAATAACACAGCAAAAGCTAACTGATAAACTAGCCTACAACACACAAATCTCTAATTTGTCATTATTCAAAACGCTCCAAATCGTTAACACCCTCCAAAACAAGTAGACTCTGGGATACCCTGCATTTGTGTAAAACCTGATTAAAGGCCTCCTTTAAACAAAAGTCATCTGTTCCACATCTTTGCCCTTTAACAGCACAAAGAATTCATAGAAATCCGAAACTGTATTTCATCATTAATATGATAAGATTGTTAGGCAAGTTTCCTCTCTCCAGGAATCTCTGTAAGTAGAATTTTTTGTTTTCTTACAGAAAATTTCCATGGTCATATGTTTGTTATTATATTCTAAATTGCTAATAAGGAAAACTATTGTTTCAAGATGAGCACTGGTAATCATAATTTTATAGCTCCCATCTGTAACAGAGGCAATTGCCAGAATGTTTGGTGGATAAAACTCTCTATAATAAGAAATTTGAGCACATGGCAAGTACAGCTCAGGGGGTAGCATGAGCTGGTCCTTATTTCTGGATTCAGTTTTATCTTCTATATCTACTTTTTCAAACTGTGCCACAGCCAAATAAATTTCAGATCCATTGACCTATAATTATATATTTGATCATTAAATTATCAAAGCAAATTAACTCTTAATGGGGAAAGGGTGATATTATTTATTGTACATTAGAAAAATGGAAATCTTTATAAAAATGCATGTTTTATTCCATATTGAATTCTTGTTAAATGGGCATTTGCACCTAGATAATCCTTTGATTGCCAAGAAATGCTGAATTTGCTGCATGCTATGACTCATTGTCTAAAATAATATATATATATATATATATATATATATATATATATATACATATATATATAAACACAATTAATTCCATATGGCTTTTTCCTTGATTCATTTGATACAGGCCAAATCCTCACACTTTTCCCAATTAAATATCTCAAAATGAATTACATTTAAAGAATTATAAAATTAACCTTACAAATTAAATATATTTGAAAATACATAGTCAAGAACTCTGTTAATAATACTTGTTAATTAATAATTTATCTAGGAATTCACAGTTAGATCAGAATTAATAACATTATTTTAAGTTCCAGAAAAATAAAGAAATAAGGGTTTATATTTGGTTTACATATTTTAGTAAGTTTAATAGGAAGTGATACAAATTTTCAAGAGCTTTGGTATTATCTTGCTTTTTTTAAAAAACTTCAAAATACAGCGGGACCTCTGTAAGC
The DNA here is from genome assembly GCA_963574655.1 of Perodicticus potto. NCBI lineage: Eukaryota > Metazoa > Chordata > Mammalia > Primates > Lorisidae > Perodicticus > Perodicticus potto. The sequence goes on from CAUYRH010119773.1 coordinate 57,268, forward strand.
TGACCACCCAAGCAACTGTAACAAACTAGTCAACATAAAGAACTAGATGTACTTGTGGTGTGTCCACTCTATGAAACTCAGTTCAACTTTAAGGAGGTGGTCGGTGTAGGGAGGTGGTCAACTATGGTGGTCTGCTGTGTTCAGGGGATACAAAAGCATTTGTTACGTGGATACACACTACAATGCTGAAGTCAGGGCTTTTAATGTGACCACTACCAGGACAGTGTTCATTGTAGCCAATAGGTAAGCTTTCTTCCTTATCATCCTCCGACCATCCCCACTTTATTTCCCATGTCCTTCATGTTTTTTTGCGCCCATGTTCACCCATCGTTTAGCTCCCACTGATTAGTGAGAACATGTCTTTCCATTCCTTAGACACTTCATTTAGGACAGTGACCTTCAGTTCCCTGCAAGCTTCTGCAATGACACTATTTTATTTCTTTTCATGTCTGAGTAGCACCGCATGGTAGATACTGAGGGTCCAGAAAAATGTATACACACTTCATGAATGGAAAAAATCTATATTGAAATTCTAATACTCAAGTCACGTTTGACTTCTGCAATGATAAGAAGTGACCGACTGTAATTTGTATTCATCTTTTGCTATTGGCATATGTTATTAGTTTCAATTAGCACAACCTTTATGGAAAAGAGAATGGAGATTTGAGGAATCTCTATACTGTTCTCTATAAAGGGGTTGCCAATTTTGAGTTTCACCCATGGTGTATAAACATACTTTTTTCCTGCTTCTGCACCAGCATCTGTTGTTTTTTGACTTTTTGATAGTGGCCATTCTGACAGGGATAAAGTGTTATCTCATTGTAGTTTGAATTTTTTTCATATGTTGGATAGCTGTCTATATCTTCTTTTGAACGAACTTCTGTTCATGTCTTTTCTACTCTTTTTGGTGCAGTTCATTATTTTCTTTCTGTTTTGTTTGCATCCTTTAGAATATCAACCTTAGTCCCACACAGGGTATATAGTGTGTACATATTTTCTCCCACTCTCTATGTTGCCTGTTTTCTCTGTTAATTATTAATATCTTATATTTTGAAGATAATTTCTAAAACATTCTTAAAAATTAGGTAATACTCGTTTGTTATTTTAAATAAAACAGAGAGTAGAAATAAGAAATATTTGTTTTAATTCCTAGTTCTATTGTCAACTTAATAAATTTCTATTTATACAACTATGATATTGATTATTTTCCAGCCATTATAATTTGACAATCAAGTACAATAGTTGTATCATAACTTTATCATAGACTATAAATTATTCAAATTATATTTAGCCTTTCTGTACATTTTTAGTTAACACATTTTAAACTTTTTCAATGGAGAATTAGAGAGACAAGTTGATCATGTGAAGTTTCTTCAGTATTTATGATGCTTATAGTATATGATAAAATGCCTTCAATTATTTCTGAACTGGAAGCTAAATAAACAAAAAAAATAATGTACAACATTGTAGTTACTTAAACCCTTCTTAATCACATTCTATAAATAAGAAATATATTTTCTACACTGAATCAGTACACACACACACACACACATATATATATATATAATGACAAAGTTTCCAAAATTCTATTAAGTTATACACACACACACACACACACACACACACATTATATATAATGACTCAGTAATAAGTCAAGACAGTTGGATGAATAATGGCTATTTTTAGTATTAAAAATACTAAAAATGTTAGGGTACATTGTTGACATTTGTTAGGAAAAGTTCAAGTTGTAGTTTAACCCTTCACCCAAGGGGTTGTGTTGTATATTCTTACATTGCACACGTTAGGTGAGAGTTCACCAATCTAAAAATTATACATCGTGATTAGGTGGGCTTTATCCCAGGGATGCAAGTTTGCTTCAACAATGTAAATCCACAAATACAATCCACCACATCAATAGAAGCAAAACAAAAATCACATGATCCTCCCAACAGATGCATTAGACAAAACTCAGCATCCTTTTCTGAAAAGAACACTTAAGAAAATAGTTACCGATGGGACATTCCTTAAACTGCTAGAAGCCACCTATGACAAACCCATAGCCAATATCATATTGAATGGAGTAAAACCGAAAGCTTAGAACTGGAACCAGACGAGGATGTCTTCTATCACCACTGCTATTTAACATAGTTCTGGAGGTTCTAGCCAATGCCATCAGGGAAAAGAAGGACATCTAGGGTGTTCCCATGGCAACCGAGGAGGTCAAATGATGACTCGTTACAGACAATATGATATTACACTTAGAAAAGTCCAGCATCCTAACCACAAGACTCCAGGAGGCGATCAACATCCAGTAACATCCATGCAGTAACATCTCGAGATACAAAATCAATGTTCACAAATCAGGAGGCTTCACATATGTCTACAACAGTCAAGCCGAGAATCGAATCAAGGACCCCTCACTGTAGCTTCAGAGAAAAATGAAATACCTGGGAAAATACTTACCAAAGGACGTGAGGATCTCTACAGAGTGAACCAGGTTTTATGCTTTTCAGTTCAACTAACTTTAGTTCTGCCTATTTAATTAAGCCTCTTTTAGGTGCATCAGCTCCAAATGAGATACCAAAATTGATTAAAAGGTAAAACATGGACTTCTACTTCCTTGTTGGGCCTGTAAGAAGCTTGAAAGGCATTGCTTCATCCTAACCAGTAAAAACTGACAAAGCAAAGCATCAGAAAATCTCAGATTCATAGAAGAAATAAAGCCTCAGGGCCAACCGCTGTCCCCAACATTGAAAGGGCACATAAAGAGGTTGGAGACTGAGTGTCAAGACTTGCCAGAGTGCAAAGTGATGGCCAACAGACTCCAGGGGACCCAGACAGGGAGGGAAATGTGACCTGCAATTGGCAGGTTGCTGCAGGCTCAGGGTGGACAGAGTCAGAGACTTCAACAATCCTTGAAAACCTAGTCCGGGAGAGGGGGGCAAGCTTTCGTGATTTTTACCTCCAGGACCTCTACCGGATTCCCTCAGTGCTTCCATGGGGGGAGGAGAAAAGAAACTATTTTGAAATTTGTCAGAGCATTTTGTTCTTCTTAACAAAGTGTGCCTTCAGGAAAAAATTATTTCATTAGAGCCTAAACTATTAGTGATTTATCAAAACCTTATCAACCTGGGGAAAGGAGATCACCCAACATTAGCCCAGCGGGCATCCTGTCCCACCTATGGAGTCAAGGTGAGGAGGACTTTGAAGCACTTAGGAAGTCCATAGCCAGGGGCGTAGCTCACCAGAAGACTGAAATCGAATTATTAGACTATGGAATACTTCCTTTCACACACCTTACCACCACAACCCTAAACACCTGAGTACTAAGTGTCCTTTTACTCAATGCAACATGTCAAGCTTCCAACAAAAAATTAAAAGCTGTACTAAAATGTACAATCAAAGCTTGAGGAGACAGGCCATGAGTAAGAACCAGACCTAGATATGCCAGGAAAATTGAAATTCTTACAATGGAGATTCAGAAACAGCTTAGAGTTGTAATGAAGAAACAGACGACGTGCAAGAATATATGGACAATGAGAGCAGAGAGGTGAAGAATCTAAGGAAAAATAAGAAACACTGGAGATTAAAATTAGAATAACATGATTGTGTTGAATACTATGGTTGGGGGAATCATTAGAACACTGTGTTTTTAGAGAAAAGGTTTAAACAATATTTTGACACCTTACATTTAAATAAAAGTGATGTATTTTAATTAAGCACATTCATAAAAAGAAGATTTGAACCTGAAATATAATAGTCATTTCTTATTGCTAGAAGCATTATGACTGAAACAGGGTTGGAAATGAAGGCAACAATAATAAGAAGATAATTAAGTTGAAATGGCTCTTTGAATAACATTGATGAGAAGGCCAGTCACGGGACTCACACCTGTTATCCTAGCACTCTGGAAGATTGAGGCTGGAGGATCCCTTGAGCTTAGGAGTTTGAGACTAGCCTCATCAAGAGCAAGACCATCTACTGAAAATAGAAAAATTGCCCCAATGTCATGGTGGGTGCCTGTAGTCCCAGCTACTTGGGGAGGCTGAGGCAGGAGGGTCACTTGAATCCATGAGTTTGAGATCGCCATGAGCTATACTGATTCCATGGCACTCTAGCCTGTGATAACAGAGTGAGACTCTGCCTCAAATAAAAGAAAAAAATTGAAAAGAGACTTAAATTACTTTTAAAATGTTTTATAAGCATTCACCTACACATCTATCTTCTCAAGATTAGAGGTCATTTTTTTCAGAATTAGTAGTGACTTAGAATATATCGGTTTTCATACACAGAACTTACAGGGAAAGATATATGCTTTTGTATAGAAAACAGAAGTAGCAGAAACATGAGGGGAACATGATTCAGTCCTGAAGACACAAAAATGTTTGATTGCATTTGTTTCAGTAAAAAGGTTCATAAAAAAGAATGCAAGGTGAGTAACAAACTCATCTTTGAACTAATAATGATAAACTTTCTGCCCAATGTCATTGTAAGGATGGATGGATTAATTTAATGTAAACTTCACCTTCACCTCATAAGTGATGATGATGATCTGTCTGCTCCAATTCTCCTTCATTTTATAGATGAGAAAACAGAGTCTAAGAAAGAATGTTGATATTTTACCTATGCTCCTAATAAAGGGAAGATCTGGGTAGGGACATAAATTGTCTAACTCTGGACCCTGCCTTGCTATCAGATTTATTAGCAAAGTATACCTGCATCACAGTAGAACCCCCTCTGTTTGTTAATCTTGCTCAGATACTGTAAAGATTTAGAAATTTTTAGGCAATATCCAGGCACCACCTCTTGCTCTCAGATCTATCTGCTACCATATCCTAAGAATAACTTCCTTGATGATGTTATTATTGCTTAAAATTCTTCAATGATTCTCATTGATCTTAAGAAAAACAAGCTAGAACCAGTTTGTCTTAATGAAAATAATCATAATGCTTTGCAAGAGTACACTGCTAATAACATTGCAACTGTGTCTTGCCTTCATGGAAATAATCAACTATTTCATAAATCTAAATTGATTGATGTCCACTTGAGTAGAGGGAAGCTTGATAGATGATTCTATGAAACAGAAACTTCCACATTAATATGCAAGTAATGTTCAACCTTTCTTTATATTCCAAATATTTATGGCATGCATAAGTATTGAATAACCTAGTGAATGAATAAAAATGAGACACATTTTAATTTCAAAAATTCATACTAGTGAGTAAAGATTATATATGATACACTCACTTGGTATTATGACCTAAAATATAATCATTAAGTAATCTCTTAACAATGTAATATTTTGGAGTGTCCTAAAAAGTACCATGGAAAGGAAAATAGGGAATTTTCAAAAAGTCACTAACTTTTTATTTTAAAAGGTATAAAAAAATTTAGACAGACATGAGTTTTGATTTTAGTGAGATTTCTCAAGAAAAAGCAAATCTCTCTGAAGGTTGGACTGTTTGAGCTTCAGATACTTAGATTATATTAATAGGATTAAATATAGAAGGAGGAAAGACTTAAAGTCATAAAGTAGAAGAGACTGAACTTGAACTTTGAGACTGCTTGAGATATGACATGAGCTGGGGAGGGGGGCACAGGTGAGAATCTGCCTTCACAGTTCAGTGAGTGTCGCTTTAGTTACTACAGCACAGAGCTGGAGCCGAAGAAAGGGAGGAACAGGGAAGGGCGTGAATGTGTGGAGAGTTATTAGAGAACAGAAGCCAGCCGTTGCATGCCTTCAACTCAATGCAAAACTACGATATGTCAATTTTAAGAAGAGAGTGAGAGAAAAGTTTAAAAGGTAGGCAGTTACTTGATGCACTCGTAAACACACTTGAAAATACAGCCATGCTTCATTTCTTTCACTTTTCAAATTTTTTATTACAAATACGAGGGTACAGATGTTTAGGGTACATTGTCTTCAATTCAAAGGTAAGGTTCAAGTTGTACTTGAACCCTTCACCCAGGAGAGGTCCCATACACCCTTACTCCTCTGCCCTGCTGCCTCCTCTCCCATCCCCCTTGCTAAATAATATTTGTGTTTTTTCTTTCACATGGCCATGTAGTTGCTCATATGCTGGTGTTTCATTTAATGATGAAGGTGATTCCATCATTATGGGACATCCTAGTGTGAGGAACATAGATGGCGTAGCCTGCAACATGCCAGGCTCTTTGGTACAGCCTGTCGCTCTCAGGCTAGGAAGCTGTAGAGTATGCTCCTAAATATCCTCAGCACTTGGAGCATAACGGTAAGTCTGTGTGCATCTAAACATATCTACATATAGAAAAGGTGCGGTAAAAATACAGTATAATAAAAAGGATACACCTGCATAGAGCCCTTAGCATGAACAGAGCTTATGAGACTAAAAGTTGCTCTGAGGGAGTCCATGAGTGAGTGGAGAGTGCCTGTGAAGGCCTGAGACGTTACTATAAACTACCATAGACTTTCTAAACACTGTGCACTTAGGCTACATGGAATTCATTTTAAAAATGTCTTTCTTTAATAATAAATTAAACTTGGCTTACTGTAACTTTTTTACTTTATAACTTTAATTTTAAAAATTTTTTGATTCAATGTCAAAATATTGTTATATTTGTAATTCATTCTTTTCTTTTTTTTTTTTTTTTTAGAGAGAGAGAGACAGAGTCTCACTTTTTTGGCCTCGGTAGAGTGCCGTAGCGTCACAGCTCACAGCAACCTCCAACTCCTGGGGTTAGGTGATGCTCTCGCCTCAGCCTCCAGAGTAGCTGGGACTACAGGTGCCCACCACAACACCTGGCCAGTTTTTGCTGTAGTTTGGCCGGGGCCTGGGTTCAAACCCGCCACCCTTGGTATATGGGGTCAGTCCCCTTCCCACTAAGCCACAGGCGACACCCTGTAATTCATTCTTCTAAAACACATTTGCCCTAGGTTAAGGCTGTGCCTCTATCAAAGGACACTGGTAAAATTACGTACATGTATGTGTGAGTGTGTGTGGGTGTTGTTGGAGAAATAAAGGCAAGAATTATATACCTTGGTAAAGAACAATAAACTCCATCATTTTTATGAAATAACAGAATACGTCAGATTTGTGCTTTCCAGAGATGATGTCCTCAGGCCACAAACAGTAAAAAGAGTTCCAGTCCAAGATCTGATTCTATTGCAGACCCCTGGATTACTCTGCCTCGAGAGAAACCCAAAGTGGCCCCTTCTAGTGATACAAGGTTTCCCCATTTAAGGCTGGACAAGGGACAATTTCTAGGCCTGGGCAATTTCATGAAGGGAAAGCCCCAACATTGTGCCCCAGGCTGAAGGAATCAACCCAGATTTCCATTTACCATGACCCCTGGCTCTCTATCCTCAGAGAGACCTCTAACCGCTCCCCTTTATCACCATCTATTTTCAGCAGGACCCAGTTTGTAGTGGTCAGCACCCCTTTCCCTAATGACAGTTGCAGGTGGACATGTGGGTATAGTTCAGGGAAGAGGCGTATCTTGACGTGCTTGCATTGCTGGAAATAATGATTTAATAAGCTTAAAACCAATATCCAGTTATTTATTGTAAGTAGATTAGGAATTGAATTAAGAAAACGATTGCAGATGATAAGCAAAAGGGAAGAGAAACAGGAGAGAAGCGAATCGGAGAAACCCAAAATCTGTTGCAAAGTGCTAAGGCCTGAAAGCCTGGCACCTTCAAGCAGACTGTCTTTCCAGAGCTTCCCCTCTTCCCCAGGGTGACTGGGCTCAGAGGTCATTGAGAACTGAGAGACAAGGCTCACCGTGGGTGGGGCTGCCTTCTCAGGGAGAGTTAGTGCTTTGGGGGTTAGCAAGGGAATGCTGAACTCACTTGGAGACAGAGGGAGCATCTAGACCTTGTTAAGAGAGAAAACGTCTCAAAAAAAGATAAGGAGAAAAATATCTCCTTTCGGCTCGGCACCTGTGGCTCAAGGGGCTAGGGCACCAGCCACATACACCTGAGCTGGTGGGTTCGAATCCAGCCTGGGCCCACCAAACAACAATGACGGCTGCAACCAAAAAAATGGCCGGGCGTTGTGGCGGGTGCCTGTAGTCCCAGCTACTCGGGAGGCGGAGGCAGGAGACTCGCTTGAGCCCAGGAGCTGGAGGTTGCTGTGAATTGTGATGCCACGGCACTCTATCCAGGGTGACAGGTTGAGTCTCTGTCTCAAAAAAAAAAAAGAAAGAAAAAGAAAGAAAGAAAAAGAAAAGAAAAAAAAGAAAAATATCTCCTTTCTTCTGGCATCTCGGCATGGGCAGGAGTGCCAGCTCATCTGAGCACAGAACTTCCCCGTTGTTAATCGTCACTCCTGAGCTTTGTGTGCGGTCTGAGTGGGGTTTGCTTTGACGTCCTGTTCCTGGACTGTGTTCCCTGTCTCAAGCTCTGTTTGTGTTAAGAACATAAATAACTTATCGTAATAATAGTAAGAGGTAAATCAGTCTAATTAACATAGTTAGTTAAAGAAATAATTTGGTTCGAAAATGCAAGCCCAGCAAGAACTATGACAAAGGGTTTAGCCTTCCCCATTAGATTGATGATTAAAACAGGACATGTGTAATAAAAATGGAGCTAGCCCAGAGCTAGGAGCCTCCACCTGTCCTCATGCATGGAGGTGACCGTTCCTGACTTAGCTCTTTACAAAACTTTTTCTTTGTGTCTTGACTATTCATTTTTCCTCCTCTTCTCATCTCTACTAGGAAAGAACTCACAGTGTAGTTCGGGGCTGGTCTCCCAGGCACTTAGAGCTTCTGTTCATAGACGGGGATTGATACAAGTTTCCCCCACTCGGGACTGGACGGGAATCCTCCATTCTCCAGGCCCAGGTGAGGTCAGCAATCAGACCCCCACCTCCAGGCACAAACAGGCTGCTCTTTCCAGGCCACGCCCTCTAGCTTCCTGTGAGACCAGCCAAAGCCTCTGCTGCTTTTGTATCAAAGTTCAAATTCTTCCTCATTTCGCTCTTGCTTCCCCTGTTCTTTCGTGGATTTTGTTCCCAAGAGCACACTGGAATAACCCACATATTCGCACATTGTGATCCCTGGGGAATCTAGTTTATGACATTTGGTGCCAAGAATTATCCTAAGGAGCTGATTCTAAAATGAGATCTGGGAGCTGGGTTGCCAGCAGATCAGCTAACAATGAAGACCACCTCTCTAGTCGGTGGAGTGCTGAGAGCCCCTCTCCAGGAGTAGTGAAATTGTTGAAGCTTTCACCGCTGCCTGACTGGGTTCATGCACATCTGCCAACATGAGGGGTGCACTGGCAGCTATAACTCATCAGATGTTGGAAAGATTTGGGGAATGCAATTACTTATGAGAACTCTGGAATGATATGATTATTTTGGAGAGCTGTACATATACTTTAGAGAAGGAAAATAAGAGAATGCAGGTGATTTTTCCCCAACTTAAGGGAAAATGTGAAGGGGACAGTCCCCCCTTGGATGCTTCTGATAGAGGTAATTATTTCCTGCAGGCAGCCAGACTGAGGAAGAAAAGCAAAGATGTATAAGATTTTGTTATTAAGGTAATGGAGCTAATAAGTTAAAACTATGACATTGATCAGAAAGGAATGAGACCCTGAGATTTGGGACCGAGGCATCAGGATTACCATACCCAAAACTTTTGCAACTCTACTTCCCTCTGAACCCTGTGGGATTACAGAGGTGAGCCCCTTCTCTGAGTTAACATCAGTATTCCCTCTTCCGCAAAGATGATACAAAGGTCTTCGCTCGAATAAACAACATGTCATAACCCTTAGGCTTTAACCTGACCCCTAGACCAACACATATAATTAAATGACAATATAATTTGGTCAGTCCAATGTCAGGTTAGTTGAAGAAGAAAAAAAGGGGCTAAGAACTTTAGTATACATACCCACAGGAATAAAGAGTGTGGGCTTGGAAATGACCCCTAAAAGTTCTGAATCAAGGAGATTTGCATAAAGTTGGATACGTGAAAATTTATTAATATGAGACTACCATCCCATGATACAGAATCTACTAACCTGGCACAGCCCCAGGGGAATGTGCTAATGACGGCTGAGATAGCTCTTGGAAGAACAGAGGGATCAATGACCCACACTGTATGAAGTAGAAATACCAGCCCGGGATGAAAGTATCACGAGAATGGAGAAGCAAGAATCTAGTCTATTCACGCTATTATGAAGATAATAGATGATCTAATAGTCACATAAGAGAAAACCTCACGGAGGCGCCTGTGGCTCAAAGGAGTAGGACGCCAGCCCCATATGCTGGAGGTGGAGGATTCAAACCCAGGCCCGACCAAAAACTGAAAAAAATTAAAAAAGAGAGAGAAAACCTTAAATCAGTTCAAAGTGGGGGGCAGGGGAACGAGGGAGAAGGGAGAGGGATGGGTGTGCTCCCAATAAATGGGCACAATATTCGGGTGTATTGAACACCTCTTGGTGGTGGGACACAATCATAAGAGGGACTCTGCCTCACAAATGCAAACATTGTAACCTAATGTTTTGTACCCTCAAATTATCTGAAGCAATTAAAAAAATTTTACAAAGAGGTGGCCTATATGTTGAGAACATTACATAAATATTTTCTAAAATTTTGTAACTAATATTTTTTAAATAAAGGTACATTTATCCAAAAAAAAAAAAAAGAGAGAGAGAGAGAAAAGAAATACCATCACTGTCATGGCAAAGAGGGGAAGGAGAGACCATAGGTTTGAAGAAGCAGGAATGCTAGAAGGTATATAAAAATGTAAGGCCAGGAACCCTACCAGCTGACTGATCCACCACAGGGCTGGAGAACCCTCCATTTACTTCAAAAATAAGCAGGCTTCCAGAGACAGCACGACTGACTTGATTGAGAAACTCCATCGGGACTGTCTTCTCTGGGTTAGAGCCGAGGGTGGGAAATTCGGTTTCAAAACTGTATCATCTAAAAATAGAAGCGAGTGGAAGCGTTAGTAATCAGGAATACTTAGTGGATGAGAGCCTGGGTCAGATGGCAGCGAAGGTCACTCAATACACACAGAGCTATGAAGATGATTAGTAGAACACAGGAACAACATACATGGCCAAGAAAAGTTTTAATCTATAAGACAAAAATAAATGGAGCTGGAATAGTCAATAGCTTTTTCAACTGACCCTCAAAAATGGTAAAGACCCTGAGCAAATTTTTAGACGTAGAATTTATTGACCGAGTTCCTGGGAACAAGGGCGGACCCTGCAAGTCCAGGGTAAACATAAAAGATATTACATTCCTACTGTGACCTCTGATCCATTTATTCATAACTGTGCAGTGAAAAAGAGGGAGAAAATGTCCCAGTATGTGAAGCACTATTAGATACAAACGTCTGAATTGGAATTTATTTCCAGTGACCCAACGTTTCAGGAGAAGGGAGGTTTCTGTTGTACCAGGGGGGCCAGAGGGAATTGTTTGCCCTGGAGGTGACCCATCGGCACATCTCTTGCCCAGGTCTTAACAGAATCTGGCAAATCTAGAAGACACAGCCTGAGAAGGGCATGGGATGAATATACATTGGGGAGAGGGGCTGGGGCTGGGTCACTCACCAAAGTGTGGGAAGGAAGATGAGCAAAATATTCAATGGTTAGCAGAGGAGACAGGTAATGAGTATCAGTTGAAATATTAAGATTACCTGCAATTGGTGACTTATAACGTGCCCCACTAACTTTCCTCCTTTAAGACTTTTCTAGGCATGGAGACCAATCAGAACTTCTGAGGATCCATTCAAAGGAGGAGTCAATTTGTCCTACGCAGCAAGTGGGTCTTAGTGCCCCAGAGCTGAACGTCAGGAGATACTGTGCTGTGATGCTCCTTCCAGATACCCCTCAGGATGTGGGTTTCTTTTTCCAAAGGTTGCCTTGACTAAAAGGAAATCCCTCACACGTGGTTCCGTTCTCCTCATGGCAGTCCTCGCCCAATGTCTGGTTAACTCACATAGGGCTCCGTAGCACAGGGCTACGAAGTTCTGACCCCCTTGTCTAAAATAAGCACATCTCAGATTGAAAGCTTCCTACATAGCATCACAACTCACCCGCTTCCAGTTCTGTCTCCCTCACTCCATAATAAGTGTTGATCAGGAAAGGGTTTCCCAATAAACTACAGGCAGGCAAATCTCGACCACAGAGCCCGTTTCCCAGGAAACCTTATTTAAGACAGGGGTTATTTATTTTTACTTCCAGAATACTTAGAATATTTTTGGACATGCTGTCATTTGGCTGAAGAAACTCTGAATATCAAAATTTAAATGCATTACAAATCCTTTCTATAGTCACCCATTCAAACCATATTTTAAAAAAACTAAATAATATTTTCCTTGACGTAGAGTATAAACAACATTTCCAAAAGCTATCAGGGCACCAGCATGTGAGTGTAGTTCACAGTTAAAATTAGATTTCATATGCCTTTTATTATGTCCAAGGATTGACTCCTTTGTAAAAGGAAGTCTGATATATTTCCAGGGTCAAGAATCCTTACCCCGAATGTCCTGATTCTAATAAAAATGATGGGGCAAGAAAAGATGGGAGATGTGATGCGATGTTGCTAGTTACAGCCAGGCAAAAACAAAGAAAGGAAATAGTAAAAATCTGGAAGTAGATTTAGCAGACAGAGGAAGTTATTTGCACAGAACACGATGAAGTTTCTTAAATGCACAAAAATTAAGAAACACAAAAACATTTTGTTGACTCCATTTTCTCAAAATAATCACCATGACATTCTATGCACTTTTTGCATTCTTATGGACCATTTTTGAAAACACTCTTTCCAATTCATTTTCTTCAAGTGCTGTAAGCTCACTTTTGTAGATGTGAAGAGCTTCCTTAGAGCTAGAGAAACTTCCTCTGTGTAGTCAATGTCTGACTGTAGGGAACAGGAGTCACATGGGGCCAGGGTGGGAGAGTGAAGGTGGAGGAGTCATAAGTTTAACCTGTGTGGTGACGTTGGTGTGTGGGAGGACGCAGGTCCTGGTGCAAGATGGTCTTCGGCAGGTCAAGCCCTTGACCTCCATTTTGCGAGCTTCCCTTCAACTTCTGGGAGGGGTCTTGTTGTGTGCCGCCAAGCAGCAATAATCCTTTGTTCCTCTAGAGCAGTGTTTTCTAACCTTTTTTTAAATCTCACAGCACACTTAAACTTGTAGTTGAACTTCTGCAGCACTCTTAAATTATGTTGATTAATAAAAAAAACAGTATAAAGGAATATACTTACTGTGCTTTGAATGTCTTTTGAAAATAATTTTAATTAATGATCTTTAAACATTTTTGATGCACACCTAAGATCCTCTCTTGACGCACCAGGTGAAAATCCCTGCTCCAGAGGAACAGTTACAATAGGACCACTTTTGGAGAAGAGAGTTGGCACCATTTGCTGTCCACTGCTTCAAGGCCACTTCCCTTTTGCTTTCACTGGGAACTCTCCACACTGTTACCTGATGCTTGTTCTCTGGATCAAACTGGCAAATCCAGGTTTCTTCACCACTAAGGGTGTCAGAGAGGCGTCCAGATGCGCCCCTGTCTATCTGACCAGCATTTCCTCACCCCATTCAACACCACTGCGCTTTTGCTCCTCTGTCCGAGTGGGAGGCTTCACCCAGAAGACACTGCCTGGGCAGCCCTTTGGACCCTTCCCGGGATCCAGTCTGCACTGTGGCCTAAATATCCTGAACCGTATTTTTCAGTACCAATGTTTTCCTCACTCCCGTGGTCGCCAGAGGCCCACTCCTCTCCTCCTCCTCCCTGAAGTTCAGATTTTCCTGAAGTCTTGAAACCCCCGAAAAATTGTCACAGGGGAAAAATCCCCAAAAGTCGACTGCAAAAGCTCCAGGCTTTGAGACTCGTTTAAGCCACTTTTAAAATCATTGAAAATCATCCCTTAAAAATGTTCTCTTCCCAGCTCCACAGCTAACAACTGAGTGCCACGCGGTGGGGGAAAAAGATGGGGCCCTCCAGCAACCCCAAGAAGCCAGCCGACCCGTTGAATCTCTAACAGGTGAATCAGAAAGGATGCCCTGTCCACCATACTTGTTGGAAGTGAAATAATGGACTATAAACAGTCTGTCTCAAAACTTTCATAGTGACCACCTTCATACTCCTCTTCCCTCTGTGAAAGAAAAAGATATTCATCCTAGAAAGTGTGCGGTGAATACATAATCTTCAACATAAGCTGAAGATAATTGAGGAGACAGAAAAAGACCAGGAGTACGTTCTTTAACGAATGCAACTTTCAGCTACAGAAATAATTTCTACCAGGCTACTGAGAAAAGTTGTAGTAAGATTATAAAGTCATCAGTAGCAATTTCTGAATAATCAGGGCTAGCTAGAAAGTGGCAAAGGAAAGATAAGGGCAAAAGATATCTCAATTTTTGAAAGGGCAAAAAAAGGTTTTAAAAAATTATAGAGCAATGAAACTGTAATTAGATGAAATTTTCAAAAGGATTAAATAGAGAAGTATCTTTCATTATGTGCGAAGGGAAGCCACGATGGCAAGATTATTATATTAACATCAATTCCCTTATTGATTCAGACATTAGAATGCCAAATCAGGAGGAGTCAGGTGCAGATTATTTCAGAATTTCAGCAAGACATTCACAAAGTCTCATGGTAATCTTACGCGCAAGATAAAATCAAGAACATGATGATGGTGAAGTCTGAAACTCCCTATATAAAGAATACAGACAATACACTCATGTCAGCTAGAAGCAAAGTCCAGCGCACAATGGCTCCGTCCACGCTGAAGATCTATGAAACATTTTTATACAATTTATACAATGATATAGACAGATCCTTGTCACTTTTTAGGATAATTGAGAAGACAAAAACAAGAAACCCCACGATTTCACACATTATCAAGATGAGATAAACCTAACAAGATGAAATAATGAACCATAAACCATTCCAAGATAAGGACAAGACCAGGTTACTGCTGCCATTCATGTGAAAGAGACTGAAGTTTTAGTTGACTAGAAATATTAGCTAAACAAGTAAGAAAAATCATTCCTGAAGGCTAAGTCACATGTCTCCTGCATTAACAGTCCTATTATTATTTAGATCAACACAACAATAATCCCAACGGTGGGTTTCTGAAAGTAAACCTTGAATCCAATGTCTAGTAGTAACTGTTATATAGTAAAAGAAAAATAGTGAGAAAAATCAACATCAAATAGCAACTCAAAAAGGTATTTGTTATATTCCCAGCACTATGTGAATTATATCAGACTAGCTCGTATTTATTTTTTTTCATTTAATGTTCACAATCATTCTTTCTTGTAAGTAATATTATTTTAGCGTTATAGCTCAACAAACTAAAACTTAAATTGTTTAATAAATTTGGCCAAGCCAAATAAATAAATAAATAAATAAAAACAACTGCAAGTGAAGAAGTGAGATTAACCAAACTCTGTCAAATCCCCAAACTCTTCTTACTTGGAGTTCCTAATACCTTAATGGAGAAACTCGAGCCCATGGAAGGTGTGGCTTTTAACACCTGTACTACCTGACCACTTGGCACTTTTTTGTTGTTATTATGGATCTATTGAGGGTACAAAGAATCAGGTTACATTGATTTCATTTGATTGATGCTTTCCTTAATCTGTATCATGACTAAGCAAAGAGAGTCATAATTATCTTGGGTAAGTTATTAAGGCATTTTTCCTTCCTTATGCTGTTCTTTTCTCCCACACAGACTATCCCTATGCCTGTCTCTCTCTCTCTTTCTTTTCACAAGTGTAAATAAATGCTAAAATGTTATTTGTAGCAAATGAAAATACAGCAAGCATCCATATGTCTCTAGATGTTTCCAGTTTCCTGAGACTTGTGGTTAGCAGTGAATGCCTACCTTCATTTTATCATTTTTAAGTAAGATTATTATATATTTTTTCCGTATCAAACACATTGAAAAGCTTTGATAGACTGGCATGGATTCCACCACATTATTTAATTGCAATGGTTTTGTACCAACTGACATCTTGAGGGTGTTTTGTATGCCTTTGTTTTTTCATGCACACACAGAAAAAATATCCTAAAATTGTTTTCGCATTGCACTTCTTGAGTTTTATCAGGAATTTGTCCTAGTTCAAAATTCGGCTGAAAAGTGACAGTAGTTGTGAGAATCCTACAAGTTCAAATACCCAGTCTCCAAGGCGCTGAGATCTTCAGACAGAAGAAAGACAACTGTGAGCCATTTAAGCAGCTAGCCAGTAAAGATAAAGGTAAACAGATAAATTTTGGCTTATTCAATTTTGACATGAAGTCTCTAGGCTCCTAAGACTACAGCCTTACAAACCTGGAGACTCATATGATTGCATTTGTATTTGACCCCATTCCACAATACAGTCCTGCAAACTTACATTGTTCGTTTAAGGCTTGTAACACAAAGGACACCACTTCTTCAATTTGGACCTACTTTCTAGCTTCTGGGAGCCTGAACTGCCAAGTTCTACCATAGTATTTGCTCTTTTGCCCTTGTCCTTAACTAAATATCCTACCATGTAGACTCTAAAATTATAATATCAGCATCTGTTGCCTGGTTGACTTAAAAACAAGCGTTTTCAAAATTTGTATATTTAAATCCTGCTACTTAGTGAGACGAACTTAAGAAATGTTTATTTTGTTACATAATATTCAGAGAAACTTATTTTATTTTTGATACTGTAGAGAATCTGATTAACAATTAAACTAATGCATATTAAGTTAGTACTAAAATATTCAAATATTACATTACCATGTGTCCTGTTTCCAGGCATTGAGAGTACTGTTTAGTGTGTTAAGAAGCAATGTCTTATTATGTTATTATATTTTCCTAAACTGAGTTACCCAAGGGATAGTAGCTTCATAAGCCAGAAATAAATCCAACTATCAAAGTCCTAATCCTCAAGGGATTCACATTTGGAATGGAAAGTATGTTTTATTCACTAAGGAAAAGAATTACTTAGTATCTAAGTACAGCAGGAAAACAATAATTTTCCAGAATTTGAGCATATTCTGTGCTTTGATTGTTGTGGCCTATGATGTTTTATTTATTAATGGTTTATGTTTACAAATCAGAATAAGATAACTCCAATATGTTAAATATAGATTCAAATATTATTTCTTCCATTTATGAATAGATAAAGGTAGAGAAGCATACCAAGCAATCATGTTTTATTTTAAGAGATAAAGACAGAAGTTATGAAAATGATTTCCTTGTTGAAAATAGATTCTGTTTGTTTTTGAATCTTTAAATATTTATTATATTTGGGGGCAAATTGCTTTACTTAATATAAAGAGGCATACTGACTTGTTACAGCCTGTGTTGCTACATTTCCCAGTTAACCATGGCACCTATAAATATTAATGTCTTTAGAAGGTGGTGTGGTTGAGACCATGGAGGAACCATGTGTGGTATCTGCTGCGTGGCCCACCGCACTGCACTCACAGCTGTTGCAACAGAGCAAAGAAGTCATCACAAATGAATATCCCCCTTGAGTTGATTAAAGGTAAAAATTATTACAGTGATATTGATAATGAGTGTACAAATCTAGAACCATGAGTGACATTTTATACAGATATGGTTGCTACTTATTATTGATTAATGTTACTAAAAGTTTAATTGAAATGTCAGTGTTTTAGTAGACATTTTACCTGATAGAAAGTCTAAAAGGTAGATAATTTATCACCACTGTTTTACAGATAGAAGACTAAAAGTAAGAATTTAGGTAACTTTCCCTAATGATCAGTTAATAGATAAATGGGGAATACAGGATGAAAACCAAGATTGTTAGCACTCTAGTTCTTAATACACTTTTATTTTATTCCAAACAGATCCTTTCTTAAGTAAGAATACCCATACTGAAATATTTTAAAATAATATAAAGTAATATTTATATATATATGTATGCCTGTGTGTGTGTGTACTATATATATAGTGGAATAAGAGAGAATCATACGAAATAGCTTCAGCAAGAAAAAAGCTTTAGGAAGAATAATTTAAGTTAACTGCAAACTAAAGTAATTTAGAATAATTCATAAATTAAAAAATATAGACTCTAACCCACCAAATAAATCTATGTGACAGTTTTGTATTTCACATCAATTCAAAGAAAAAGTATTTATTTTGCTTCTAGTGAGATACTTTGGAAACAAACAAGGATGAGTTACATACTAGCCCCATCCTCTGTGGTCTTATTAAAATAAGAGAAATAATGTACTACACAAAGAATAAGAACAGAGTGTAATAATGAAATGCCTCCAGAAAAAATCATAAATAGAATAAATCCTGTGAGAGTTCTAACCAGAGGGACATCTGTTATCTGTGTTTTAAATAGCGTGATGGTACTGAGTACATTAGATCCTTTTTTCTCACATTCTTGAGATATTTTACTTAGAAGACTATGTTCCAGCTCCATTCATGTAAACATAAAAGATGTAAAGTCTCCATCTTTTTTATGGCTGCATAATATTCCATGCTGTACATATACCACTATGCGTTCTCAGTACTATTATGAAACCAATATTTAATCACCCACACGGTGATACAAATGATAAGACACGACTCTAGCCCAGGATGAAGAGGGGAAAAGGAGGGTGAGGGAGGGGAGGAGGAAGGCCGGGTAGAGGGAGAGTAATCAGTGGGATCTCCTTATTGTGCATAATGCAAAGATACAAGTCAAATCTATTACAAGTAGAGTATAAATGTCTTAATGCAAAAATTAATAAGAGAGGTGAAGGCTACATTAACCAGTTTGATGTAAGCATTCCAAATTACATATAAAATCAGCACATTGTACCCGTAAATGCATTAATGGACACGGTTGTAATTTAATTAAAAAATAAATAGCATAAGGGGAGATAATATTAAGGATGGCAGGAGATTAGGAGGCTGGGTTTTGAACTTTCTCTATTAAAGTGAGAGACTCTGTAAAGGTAGTATGTACAGGAGATCAACCTGTGCAGAACTGTACTTCAAGGTCATCAGTGTTTAAAAAGGACCAAAGTTGGGAATGTCTGAAGACTGTCCAGGGAGGTGTCTGCTACCCTGTCCCCCTTACGTGCCACCTAGACTTTAAATTTAAGGGCACATACCATATTGCATAAAGGCTTACATATCTCTCTGGTAATAATCAAACGTGTTATTAATTTTGTTTCCATCTAGAGCAGGAACCAGCTCATGGGACAAATATAGGGTCCAAAGACCAAATTCAGCCTACCAGCTGTTGCTTTCCATAAATCCAGCCATGCCCATTCATTTGTGTATTTTGATGGATTCTTTTACTCTCCAATGTCAGGGTAGAGCAGTCTCACAGAGACCAGGTGGCTGCACCAATGTCTCTTCAAAGGCGAATAGAGACATTTTTCTTCATATCTAGATATTCAGGGATATCTAGGGATATCACTTAAATAAAGGATTTCTAAAATATATATTTAGTTTTAGTGATTTTAGAGCTTTATTAAAAGGTACACTTTTAGTCTTCAATGACTTAGTTTTTCTCACTTTTTATATCTTTAGGGTTCATTCATATTTCTCCAGTAGATGTGGTTGATTCATTTTCACTGCCGAATGATATTCCACTGTGAGAATAAAAGCAGTTTGCTTATTCTCCTGTTGATGAGTATTTACATTGTTTTCATTTGCTATGAAGAATAATGCCACCATATACATTCTTTTTTATGTTTCCTGATAAATACACATAAGGTTTTCTCTGTTTGAAGAATATCCAGGCCAAGGTTATAAAAATGAACAAAGTTTCAAGATAATGACAAATTGTTTTCCAAATTGCCCTAAGTTTTATACATATACATATATCCATTTCCAGGGTACAAAATCTCCCCTTACTCCATGACTCTGCTAACAATATTAATGTTATTCTAGAAAGTGTCAAAAAAAGATTGCTGGGAGTGTTCTTTGCATTTCTGTTCTCTGGAAGCATTTGTTTAAAGATTGAAATGGTCTGTTGTGTTTTGTTTGTTTGCTTGTTTTTGTTTTTTAAAGCTCCCTTGTAAACTATCTAGGCCAGTACTTTTTTTTTTTTTTAGAAAAAAAAATTTAAGAAATATTTATATGTATTTTAGTCACTTAACATTTCAGAATATTAGGGGGTATAATGTTTTGTTTACAATTGACTCAATTACGATTGAGTCAAATTTGTAAGTATTCCCTTACCTAAGATGGAGTACACTTTGTCCAATAAGTGAGAATTTTCCAATCTCCACCTTCTTGATCCCCCAGATTAATTTCCATTGAGATTTACTTGCATAAGTGCACTTAAGTGTAGGTTGCTTAGTTCCAACTTGGTGTTGAGTATGTTTGTTTCTCCATTCTTGGGATGTTTTTGCTTGAAAGAATGCTTTCCCATTCCATCCAGGAGGTCACAAAAGATACTAGATTGCCCTTTATATGGCTGAGTAGTACTCCATGACATGGATATACCACATTATGATATAAATCCATAGTGGTGGGCATTGGGTTGTTTCCATGTCTTTGAAATTGTGAATTGTGCTGCTATGAATTTCCGAGTGTAGATGTCCTTTTTTTTTTTTTTCCTTTGCATACATGTATCCAACAGTGAGATTGCAGAATCAGATGGTAAATCTGCTTTAAGCCCTTTTAGGTATCTCCAAACAATTTTCCATAGAGGTTGTACTAGTTGTAGTCCCACCAACAGTGTGTAAAAGTTCCTTTCTCTCTCCATTCACATCAGCATTTGTTGTTTGGGAACATTCTAACATGCGCCATTATCACTGGAGTTAGGTGATTTGCATTTCCCTAATGATTAGAGATCTTGAGCATGTTTTTTCATGAGTTTGTTACCATTAGCATATATTCATTTGAAAAGTTTCTGTTCATGTCTCTTGCCTACTTCTCAATGGGCTGGCTTGGTTATTTCTTGTTTTTTTGATTTGCTTGAGTTCTTTGTAGATTCTGGTGATGCATGAAATGTTAATATTTTCTCCCATTCTGTGGGTTGTCTATTTGATTTTTTGATTGTGCTATAACAGATGCTTTTTAATTCGCTGAGTTCCCATTTATTTATTTTTGTTATTGCTGTGATTGTTTTTGAGTTTTCCTTCATGAATTCTTTGCTTATGCCAATATCTAGAAGAGTTTTCCGACACTTTCTTCAGGATTTGTATAGTTCATGCCTTGGGTTTAAGTCTTTTTATCCATCATGAATTAATTTTTGTGAGTGGTGAGAGTGCAGATCCTGTTTCAGTCTTTTACAACTGGCTATCCAGTTTTCCCAGAATCATTTATTAAATAGGGATTCTTCTCCCCATTGTGTGTTTTTGTCTGCTTTATCAAAAATCAGATGGGAATATGAGCATGGTTTCATCTGGACCCATAGGTCTATGTCTCTGTTTTTGTGCCAGCACCCTGCTGTTTTGGTAACTCTGCAGCCTTACTGCATAGCTTAAAGTCTGGTAAAGTGATATCTCCTGATGTTGTTTGAATGGAATCTGATTTTAAACATTTGACCCTTCTGTACTTGGCATTTTTCCCCAGTTTTAGAAAATTTTCTGCATTACTTTAAGCAAGATTTCATTTCTTTGTTTCTTCTCCTCTTTAACTTCTATAACTCAAACATTTGCAGCTTTGATGTCCCATAGATCCCATAAGGTGTCTTTATTCATCTTTATTCCTTTTCTCCCCTTTTTCTCTTTCTCCTCTGATGAAACATTTTCCAATAATCTGTCTCCCTATTGACATATTTTTCTGCTTGATCCATTCTCCTGCTGATACTCTCTATTGCATATTTTATTATTTTATTATATTTTTTAGCTCCTGAATTGCTGTTTAATTTTTTTAATAATTTGAATCTTTTCTAATTTGTTTGGATCATTTAGCATTCTCTTAAATTCACTGCATTATTTCTCTTAATTTTTTCTTGAAGTTCACTGTATTTCATTAAAATATTAATTTTGAATTATTTGTCAGGGAGTTCACATGTCCTCCTTTATTTATAATTTGTTACTGTGGTGCTATATTTTTTTCTTTTAATGTGTCATGTTATCTGGGTTGTGCTTAATCTTGGACCTGTCCACACATTTGAAGAATTAGGGACTTATTTTAATCATGTAACTATACTCTTGATCCTATTTCCAGGGCATTCTCTTTGGATGGTCTGAGAATTTTCCAAGTAATCAAGTGCTGATCCTTTTTATTTAACAGTTCAATTCTCTAGTTTTCCCTTTCCTCTCATAATTGCCATAAGCAGCAAGGAGAAACCAGACTATGATTTCCACACTTGATTTAGAAGTATTTTCAGCTAAATATTCAAGTTGATTACTTAGCAGTTGTACATTTCACTCAACAGCAGAAAACAGGTCAGTTGTTATGCCACTAATAACAAGGATAGCCTTTTCTCTGTTTCAGACATCTGGTACCTCACTTCCATCAGAGTTCTCACCTGAAAAGCCATTGACATTCCTATTACAAGCGACATTCTGCTCACACCAGTATATGTATTCTCCAAAGTGCCAGGAGCCTTCTCTCCAGCTCTCCTCATTTCTTTTAGAGTTAGCATCAGAATCAACTTTAAAATTGTTGACTATTTTAAATTGCACCCAAAATTTGCACACAACCTGTGTATCTACCAATAGTCCCTTCAAGGTAGTTTTGGCTTTTTGCATCATGTGCCTCCAAATGCTTCCAGTCACCACCCATTACTTTGGCAGAACACATTTCTTGGTGTAAGTTTTTAAAAAATCTCCATATGTTTAATATAGCCACTTCTCCATTATTAGGTATTTCCCATAGCAGTATCCACCTTCCCGATACCAAAATCTGAATTTATTTCACAGGACTACTATAATAAATGACCACAAACTTGGTCACTTAAAACAACAGGCATTTTGTCTCACGGTTCAAGGACTAGAAGTTCAAAATCAAGTTGCAAGAAGGACCATGATCCCTCTGGAGCCTGTGGGGAATGATTCATTTTGTGTTTTTCAGAGTTTCTGTTGGTTGTTGGCAATATTCCAGTTTTCCCATGGATTTCTTTATGTGTGTTTGTGTTTCTGTGTCTAAATTTGTCTACTTTTATGAGGACAAATTTATTTATTTAGGGACTACACCAATACAATATGATGTCATCTTAGCTTGATTACATTGATGAAGAGCTTTCTTCCAAATACAGCTGCATTCACAAGTTTCAAGAGGGGATGAAGTTTTTAGGGACACTATTCAACTCAGTAACAGAACTTGATATAATTGTGTCAAGGAAAACATGGAAATTCCATTGGAAGAGCCTAACTGCAAAATCTTTGAATCTTTAATTTTCCCGCAAAAAGAATTTAGACAATTCTTGCTAGAATTTGTTAATTTATTTTCAAAAAAGGTATTTTAGGCTTTATATAAATCATAAATTATAGTTCTGACTATTAAGTGCCCAAAGTCATCCTAGAAAAAGTGCTTCATATCTCAATGCTGAATATCACTACAGTCACCTTTGAGGTCCTGCCCTTGAGAAGCTATGCATCAATGCAAAGGCTTAGTCCACTCTTTAAAGCTACCTTAAAACTATTTTTCTGGAATGACATCAGAATTATAATCATACAGCATACAAAAACATGCAATAACAATAATGAATGCCACTCAGCAAGACACCTCCACACGTCCACATGAATACAGCTGTGAGACACTGTTATACCAAGGTTACCTACTTGTTTGTACAGTGCTGCCAACCTAAGCGCATGGTGGCAAGTTCATGAACTTAATTCTCAGACCACATGTGTTTGAGTTTTCTCTTTTATGGATGAGACCCAAACACAGGAGGTTTTTTACAAGGCTAGAAAACTATAATTTCCTACTATTTGAAAAGAAAAAAAAAAGAAAATAATTTTAATGAATAAAATCTCAAGAGAATCAATAGCTACAACAAGAATCTGAACTCAGTTTGGGGTAAGATGACATTTATTTTTCTAAGGGCATCAATTGCCTCTTAGACACAAACTTGATCAAACCAAACAAAGGAATACAATGCATTCCTTTCCTCTTTCTTGCTTAAGCCATTTTTACTGCAGAGGTTGCTAGGCTACAAGGACTGGTGCCCCTGTGCCAAGAGTCTTTGTTTAAACATCGGGTTTTGTTATGGGTCTGCTGTGACAAAAGATCTTTCTTTCCAGGTGATGGTGTTGGCACCAGACATGAGTTGCCTTCATCATCAGAAATCAAACTGCAATCAACTGGACAGCACAGTCACTGAAGAGAGACTTCCCGAAGGGAAGAGAATTGGCACAAGATGTGCTGGACAGGTTGCCAATACCTGGTTTTGTTTCTATGTATCATTTTATACTATTTCGTTGTACTATGTGACCGGTCACCCAGACATTACATTTCCTTTCAGCACATTCTACCTCAAAGCAAATCTAAGATTATCATGCCCCACACCCTGTGCAGCCTAAGTATATTAACACAACAGCAAATAAATAAAAATAGAAAAAAAACATTTATAGTTATCGCAGATGCCATTCATTCATTTCTGCATTTATTCATGTGTTATTAGGTACACGCCTATTGCATGGTAGGTATTACTATCTGCATATAAAGATGCTAAGTAACTGATTTTATTGTTTTTAAATCTCAGATTAGGTAGAATAACAGTAATTTAATTCTACTGGATTTTTAACAGCTTTATTTTTGTACCAAAAAAAAAAAAAAAAAAACTAATAGAGTGCTTGATTAATCCACCTTGAAGAAATAACTTGTGGCAGCACATTCTGCATGTTTCCAGAATGTTAGCACAGACAAACTGCTTGTAGTATATATTGTAAAAGAATAAAAATGAAGAAAACAGTTCATAAAATTAGAACGATTCATCTTTTTCATAGTAATGGTCTACTCAGTTCAATTCAAACTTCAGAAGGATCTACTATCTTGCTTAATGTAATTGAAATTTTCACCAAGAGTATATAAACCATCACTGTCCATCTCAAAAAATAAAAGAAAATTAGTCTTCCAAATAACTTCAACCATGTCTGTGTTCATCTATTTTCTTTTGTTTGTTTTGCTGCTATGGTGATTTTGTGTCATATGTCATGCTAATTTGCTCTTGTGCTTAAAAGAATCCAAAATAATTTAAACTGGTGAGAAAACACAATCTGCTAGTTAACATTCTAACAAGTATCATAGCATGGCAAGGAAATTCATAGAGAAGTAACATATAGACTTTATTTATTATCAGTGTAAAAAGAGCATAATTGGCATTTATTCCCTGCAAGAAAATCCTTTATAAAGATGGCGCTATCAGAGGTGCCTGGTTGCTGTTTCATTAACACCTGTTACGATCTGAGCTTGGGCAATACTGCTCAAGTGGAAGTCATAAGTCACCTTTGTACTTAAAGAAAAATAAAAGCCATGCAAAACAGGAAAGAAGGGGAGAAATCTAAATTTAAAGTACTTCAATGCAAAAATTTCATCTCATTTTCATTGATTTTCTTCCTAATGTCATCATAAATCTAAAAGTGAGCTTTCTTTTTTAATTTTCCAGTGATTTCAATTGTTACCTTCAAGGTGAGGTCATCTGTCAATCACACATCTCTGCACAAATCCTCAGGGCTAAATCACTTTGTTCACACCTCTGAACACAGAACAGTGTAAACCTCTTCCATTTCACTTCAGAAAAGGCTTTTTCTTCCTCCTCTTTCTCTCTCCCCCCCACTGTCAAGGACAAAAAGAAAAGTAGAGGACACAAAATAATGGGCCCTAGTTCAGAAAAGTCTATTAACTTCTTCAGTTGAATGGAGTCAAATGGCATGAAGACATAACTTCAGATTTTATTTTTTATTTTTTACAGTTGTCATAAAAAGGAAGATACTTCGATTGCATGTGAACACTGACAGTGAAATCAACCTGCATTATTTTAATTTATTCTATTGTTAATAGTTTGTTACGGCGGCCTCAAGCTATATGCTTTGTAGCACAGGATTGGATCCTTCAGAAATTTGTGACTAGCAGGATTTTTTTGAAACATGGTTCATTACCATTATGTTTGAGATTGGCATTCAAATAGTTCTTGTGGCCTGATGCCGTGGCTCACACCTATAATTCTATCATTCTGGGAGGATGGAGCCAGTGGATTCCTTGATCTCAGGAGTTCAAAACCAGCCTGGGCAAGAGCAAGATCCCATCCGCACTTTAAAAAATAATAATAATAACTGGGTGTGGTGGCAGGGACCTTTAGTCCAGGCTACTCAGGAGGCTGAGGCAAGAGGATCACCTGTGCCCAAGACTTTGAAGTTGCTGTGAGCTGTGATTCCAGGGCACTCTAGCTTGGGCAAGAGTGAGACTTTGTCTCAAGAAAAAAAAGTCCAAAACTGTTCTTATTTTCATTAAAATGTCCCCAATTTTGTTTGTAATTCCAATTTAGCTTTTCAACTGACTAGGTTTTTACAAATTTATTTATAAGAGATATGTATTTTCCTAAGTTAGATGACTTAATGTTATGAAATAATAAATAAATGGAGATAGAAAAGCAGGATGTTTCCATACTAAATGATGCAATTTTGTTTAATATTTGTGCTTTCTTTTTGCTCCATCTATATTAAATATCTCTCCCTTGATAAATATTCTATATTGCTTATCAGAGTTGCATTTTTTCTATCAAGATCTTCTCTCTTGTATTAAAAAAATCAATTCCTATTTACTTATCGTATTTATTGTTCAGTGGTAAGTAATTTTGATTACTGCACTATCTGGATTCTGTTGATAACTTTCACTGGAATAATTTTCTTTACTTTTTTTGCTACTAATTATGATTATTATAAAAGTTTTCTGTTGTCTTTAAAGTTTTACTGTAGGACTACAAAATTTTTGTGCATATTTATTTTGTTATCAGTCTTAGAAAAAACACCTGATATTACCTCTGTTATCTGTCCTCATTATCTCTATTATCTTCTTTGTATCTTGATTAAGAAATAGTTTTCGAAAGTTCGGTATAGAAAAAATAATAATCAACAGTGTCAATAGACAAACAACAAAATGGGAGAAAATATTTGCAAACTATGCATCTGGTCAGGGACTAATATCTAGAATTTACAAAGAACTCAAACAACTCAACAATAAATACAAAAATAAACAATTTTGGCTCAGCGCCTTTGGCTCAAGTGGCTAAGGCGCCAGCCACATAAACCTGAGCTGGTGGGCCTGCCAAACAACAAAGAGGGTGGCAACTAAAAAATAGCTGGGCGTTGTGGCGGGCACCTGTCGTCCGAGCTACTTGGGAGGCAGAGGAAGGAGAATCGCTTGAGCCCAGGAGTTGGAGGTTGCTGTGAGCTGTGACGCCAGGGTACTCTACCAAGGGCGATAAAGTGAGAGTCTGTCTCTAAAAAAACAAAAAAAAAAACACAATTTCATTAAAAAGTGAGCAAAGGTACTTATAAAATGTAGAGTATCAATGTCTTTATATAGTGATTAAGAAAATGCTATGAGGACTATCTCTCACAGTACGATCAAAACGTTTCTGATTGTATATGAAGCACATTCTGCCCTATGATTGCACCAATGTACACAATTATGATTTAATAAAATTATTTTAAAAAAAGATATTTTCAAAAGAAGCTACAAATGAATAAATATAGAAGATACATTAATTACCAAAAATATGAAAACATGTTCAATGTCACTAATTATTAGAAAAATGAAAATGAAAATCTCAATGCTGTATCATCTTCTACCAGTCAGAATGGCTTTTATGAAAAAGACAAAAAATAAAGATGTTGGCAAGGCTCTAGAGAAAAGGTAACAATGTTGGTGGGAATGTAAATTAGTAAAAGCTCTGTGAAAAACTGTGTGGAGATTTCCCAATGAACTGACAGTAGACCTACCATTGGATCCAGTAACCCACTAGTGGGTATCTACTCAAAGGGAAATAAATCATTATGCAAAAAAAGAGATCTACACTCATATGTTTACCCAAACAGTATTCAGAATAGCAAAGACACAGAATGGATGATTGGGTGTGAAAATTACGGGATACACACAAACACAGGAGAACACCATTCAACCATAAAAAAGAAGGAAATAATGTCTTTTCCAGCAACAAGGATGGAACTAGAGGCCATTATTATAAGTGAAACAAATCAAAAACAGGAATAAAAGTGCATCTTCTCATTTCCAAGAGGGATACAGTTGGAGTGAGAGTCCACAAGGAGGAAAGGAGACCAGTCCAGCAACTAAGGAAAGGCTTTATTAGAAAAGAGCAATGGCATCTGGGCGGCACCTGTGGCTCATCGAGTAGGGTGCCGGCCCCATATACTGAAGGTGGTGGGTTCAAACCCAGCCTCAGCTGAACTGCAAAACAGAAAAATAGCCGGGCGTTGTGGTGGGCGCCTGTAGTCTCAGCTACTCGGGAGGCTGAGGCAAGAGAATTGCCTAAGCCCAGGACTTGGAGGTTGCTGTGAGCTGTGACACCACAGCACTCTACCAAGGGCAATAAATGAGACTCTGTCTCTACAAAAAAAAAAAAAGAAAGAAAAGAGCAATGGAGTCTGGACCGAGTCAGCTCACTCTCATGCAGTTTCAAGAAACTTCTATTAGTATGGTTGGAAGGCAGGTGGGGATTAGGAGAGGTGCGGGAAGTCGTCTTTTTTTCTGCAGAATGAATGCTGCTGTGTCTGAACCAGTCTTAGAACTGCTTCCTTCTGCAGAAGTGCTAATCTGTTCACTAGGGTCTTCTTGGTAGTGTCAGACAGGACCAGAGCAGGGAATTTTTTGTTCTGGGGTTTCCCAGGCACACTGGCCTTGAAGCACCCCAGCTGTGTGAGCAGGGGGTTGCTCTGATCGTGCAGTTTGGGTTCTGGCCTGCTTTCTCTCACTTGCTGCCTCCCCAGCACTCTTGTCAAGGTCACGAGGATTCCTTCCCCACAAGGCATTCACACGGCCACAGAGTGTGGACAGATGGACACTGGAGACTCAGAGGGTGGTAGAGGTGATGGGGGCAATGATGAGAAATTACTAATGGGTACAATGCACATCATTCCAGACATGGATATACTGAAAAGCCCAGACTTCGCCACTACACACCATAATCCACGTAATAAAGTGGCACTTGCACCCCTTAAATTTATACAAAAATAAAATAAGAAAAACAAAACCAAAGAGTTTTTGAACCACATCTTCCTGAGAGTGAAGGATATTTTTGAGTTTTCCTAGAATCCCAGCCCAAATTCAATATTTGTTCTTTGTAATCTATCAAATTAATTGGTACTAAATTACTTGCATTCTAAGAGTTCATTACCTTACGACTCACCTGACTTGGGATGTATGATGATTAATTCTTATCTTCTAAACTTCAGATGAGTCTCTGTATTTTTTACAGGCGTCATCAATAATTCAAAAATATGTATTTTTGTGTGTATTCTAGTATTTCTGTAAGTTTTATAAGTCAAGGGTTATCCAGAAAGCATATTGCTGGAAAAGGAATTTTCTTGTTTGTTTGTTTTTTTGTAGACACAGTGTCTGACTTTATTGCCCTTGGTAGAGTGCCGTCCTGTCACACAGCTCACAGCAACCTCCAACTCCTGGGCTTAGGCGATTCTCTTGCCTCATCCTCCCGAGCAGCTGGGCCTACAGGCGCCTGCCACAACGCCCGGCTGTTTTTCTGTTTTGCAGTTCGGCTGAGGCCGGGCTTGAACCTGCCACCTTCGGTATATGGGGCTGGCACCCTACTCTTTCAGCCACAGGCGCCACCTTGTTTTGTTTTTTTGCCTGCAAAATCATACTTAAATTTTGAAGTGCAGTGATGTCTTTTTAAAACCACTTTACTCTCAAGTAGTTATCCCTAAGCTCTTTTTTGTTCCTTGGCTCTTTACACATTTCTATATTTTAGCACATGGTTACCAAATATGAGGAAACGCAGTCTGTCATCAAGGGTAAGTTAAATAAGAAATAGGTTTGATTAATCTTTAATTATGTCATATGATCCACTTGAAGCTACAATTATTTTAGCCGTGTGCTTATAAAAGAGAATGAAAAAAAAAAAAAAAACGGAAAAGTCATTGACAAGCAAAGAACAGACTTTTCTATGGTGTATTTGGAAGCAATGTGATAAAACATAAATTTATGAGTTTGGAATAATTAGAGCTTAGTTCAGAATTACAGATATAATTCAAAGTTTTAAAGGTAGGATTATAATGGAAAATACTTGAACACTTGAATTGTGGTAGGATTTCAAAAAGATTTCAGCAACTTTGTACACTGGATAGCTAATACTATATTGTAGCCAGCAGAAGAAAGGAATATATTGTATAATAATAGGCCCTCAATTCTAAGATTATTTTATTAACTAAAATTAAATGGTCTTATTTAAATGTCAAACAGTTGTTGGAGAATTCTAATTAAAAAATCCAAATTACCAAAATTTTCCATTTGATCCATGTCGAAAGCATATGAGAACCTAAGAGGAAACATATATTAAATACTTATCAAAGGAATATCTAATCTAAGCAAAAAAGAAAAAAGGTATGTTAATCAAATATATGTAAGCATAAAAGGAAATCTGAAGGTATACTTAAAAATGTTCATTGCAAGCATTTTAATCCATAATAACAAAAATGACCCTTTGTAAACAAAGGAAAAATTAAAAGTGAAAACATAATGATGATTGTATTTATTCACTAAGTCATTAAATATTTATAATAAAAGCATGTTGCATACATACTGTCTTTTAAATCCATAACCTTTCCTCTTTGCAGATTACCTTGAGTTCCCATAACAACTTAAGCCTAGTTTATCTTCAAAGTTAACCCACATATAATATTCCATGGTATACATGTACCACAATTTATTAATCCATTCGTGGATCAATGGGCTCTTGGACTTCTTCCATGACGTAGCAATTATGAATTGGGCTGCAACAAACAATCTGGTACAGATATCTTTATTGTAATGTGATTTTTGGTCATCTGGGTATATACCAAGTAAAGGAATTATAGGGTCAAATGGCAAGTCTATTTTTAGATCTCTGAGTATTCTCCAAACATCTTTCCAAAAAGGATGTATTAGTTTGCATTCCCACCATCAATGTAGAAGTGTTCCCTTTTCTCCACATCCACGCCAGCATCTCTGGTTTTGGGATTTCATCATGTGGGCTAATCTTACTGGAGTTAGATGATATCTCAAGATAGTTTTGATTTGCATTTCTCTGATGATTAAGGATAATGAGCATTTCTTCATGTGTCTGAAGGCTGTGCACCTATCTTCCTTAGAGAATAACTTTTCCATTTTTAAATTGCCTTAGCATCTGCAGTGGCATCCCTCTTCTATTCTTGATATTGGTAATTTGTGATTTTCTCACTTGACCAGTTTTACTATGGGGTTATCAATTTTGCTATTATTACTTTTGCCTTTTGTTTATGTTTCATGTGTTTGTTTTCTATTCTATTTATTTCTGTTCTTATTTTTCTTTATCACTTCCTTTGTATTAATTTGGGCTTAATGTGCTCTTTTTTTTTTCTAGCTTCAGCTAAGAGCATTGATTTTAAAAATGTTTAACCCCTTCCCAAATCAAGAAATAAAACCTGGCAACAGTGCTACCCAGATACATCACCAGTATCCATCCCCGATCACAACTCCTTCTCACCTCCAGGAGCCAGCCACTCTAATGATAATTATTTCCTTTCTGTTCTTTACAGTTCTACCATTTATGTATTTGGTTAAAAGTGTGATTTAGTTTTGCTGCTTTTGAATTTTATGAAAATAGAAATATACTACATGTATTCTTTTTGAGAATTCTTTGTCAGCATTATGTCTGTGAGATTGATCTATGCTTATGATTTACATAGCTACAGTTTTTCTTTGCTCTCCAGTTTATGCCTTTAAGGCAGTTTATACATCCTCCTATTGATGGACATTCGAGTATTTCTGGTTTGGGGCTAGAAGGAAGGATGCTACTGTTTTAGAGGCTGTCCAAACACACTCTTTCCTTCTTCCTGGGGATGTAGCTAGATTATAAAACCCTATCCCCCTTGTAATTATGTGTGGACAGGTACAAAAACGATGGACATTATATCTTTACGCTTCTATACCTTTCCTCCCCCTTGCTGACATGCTATGGCAGGGTCAAGAAACATTTCCTGCAAAGGGTCAGATGGTAACTATATTAGGTTTTGTGAGCCATGCAGCTCCTGTCACAGCTATTCAACTCCACTATTGTAGCATGAGAAGTAGCCACAGACACTATGTAAACAATTGGACATGGCTGTGCCTGAATTGAAAACTTTACTGACAAAAAAAGGCAGTAGGCCAGATTTGGCCAGTGGACAAAGTTTGCTGATGCCACGTGTTATTGCAATACCCAATGTGATGTTGGAAGGCACATGAAGATGGCAGAACCATCATTCATTGGAACAGAATTACTGCCAACCTGAACTGCACCCTGGACTGTTACAGGGGAAAGAGAAACTTGTTCTTTAGGCCATTGATTTATTTTTTTTTATTTTGGGGTGACAGGGTGTCATTCTGTGGGCTGGGCTAGAGTGCAATGTTATCCTCATAACTCACTGCAACCTCAAACTCCTGAGCTCAAGTTGTCCTCCTGCCTCAGCCTACAACTGCAGTTATAGCCACAATGCATGGCTAATTTTTCTGTTTTTTGTAGAGACAAGGACTCACCATGATGCTCAGCCTAGTCGTGAACTCTTGGCTTCTAGCAATGCTCCTTAGTTGGCCACCCAAAGTACTCAGATTGCAGATGTGAGCCACACCAACCAAGCCACTGATTTTTTTTTCCTGTCCACTTATAACCATAGCTTACCCTACCCTAACTGAATACAGGATACTTATTTATATAAATATATTCACATATATTGCTATATATAAACATACACATTTATGCATGAAATTGATTAGCCTAATTGGTAATATTCTTACTAGCACTTTTATTTTCTAGAAGCATATATTGTTATTGCATGTGTGTGTAAATATGTGAGGATATATAGTTCCATAGATATGCATAATTGCATGTAATTGCTCATATATTTAGTATTAAATAAAAGCTTAAGGAAGGAGCAAATGTAATTAAAAGCTGACACAAGTATAGCTTTCTGAAAATTTAATAAGAAAGAGGACTTAGAGAATTAAGAACAAGGAATAGTTAAGCTTGATCTGTGCTTTAGAGCAGTGTTTTTCAACCTTTTTAACCTCACAACACATTTGAACCTATAGGTAAACTTCCACGTTACTTAAATTATGTCGATCAAAAAAAAAAAAGAGAGTGAAAAAAGGATAGACTTACTGGTTTTGTACTACTTTTGAAAGTAATTTAATTAATGATCCTTAAAAAATGTTCATGGCATGTGGTTGAAAATCATTGCTTTGTTTTTTCTGTTTTTTTATTATTAAATCATAACTGTGTACATTAATACCAATAATGGATTAACAAATTTTGTGGGAAAATCACTGCTTTGGAGCAAACATTCTTGCCCTTTTTTGGGGTCCCCTACCCTTTCAGAATTTGGCAAAAGCTACAGTCCCTTTCCTCTAGAAAAATGAATAAGCAGAGAGAGCAGGACGTTCGGCTTCCAGCTCAGGACTTTGGTACTATCAGGAACCAAAGAACGAATTAAATATGGGTGATATTGAGAAAGGCAAGAAGATTTTGGTTCAGAAGTGTGCCCAGTGCCATACTGTGGGAAAAGGTGGCAAGCACAATACTGGGCCAAATCTCCATGGTCTCTTCGGGAGGAAGACAGGTCAGGCTGCTGGCTTCTCTTACACAGACGCCAAAAAGAACAAAGGCATAACCTAGGGAGAGGATACACTGATGGAGTATTTGGAGAATCCCAAGAAGTACATCCCTGGAACAAAAATGATCTTCGCTGGCATTAAGAAGAAGGGAGAAAGGGCAGACTTGATAGCTTATCTCAAAAAAGCTACAAATGAGTAGTAGTTGGCCATT
>CAUYRH010119774.1:0-13934 GCA_963574655.1 Perodicticus potto
CCCGGCCAAACTGCAACAAAAAAATAGCCGGGCGTTGTGGCGGGCGCCTGTAGTCCCAGCTACTCGGGAGGCTGAGGCAAGAGAATCGCCTAAGCCCAAGAGCTGGAGGTTGCTGTGAGCTGTGACGCCACGGCACTCTACTGAGGGTGACATAGTGGGACTCTGTCTCTTAAAAAAAAAAAAGAAAAGAAAATAGAAGACGTATGCGGTGAGCCCTGTGGCATATTTTACTCATTCATTTGTTCACGTGGGCTTCCTGTCTAGAACTGCTGCGTTTATTCTGTTTATTCTGTTTGCTGGCACCAGGCTCAGTGCTGGAGGTGTAAACGGTGACTAATAACCTGTCTTTGCCCACCAGGGTCTTCGATTCTCCAGGGAGAGACTCAGAGGTAAACTCAAAATATCCTACGGTGTAATTAGTGGACTAACAGAGGTATTTAAAAGTCCACATGAGGCCAGAAGAGGGAAAGCCCATCTGTCTGCGCCTGGACAGGAGAGGATGGAGTCAAGTGGGTGGGGACTTGGTTGGGCGCCAACTCCCGCAGCGTTAGAGCTCACAGCAAGGGGGAGGGGAGGAGGAGGGGTGCCACAGGAAGTGGGGAGGAAGAATTCCAGGCTGGGGAGGTCAAGGGTTGAGAGGATGTCACCAAGCATCTGTTCCTGAGAAACCCAAGGTATTTCTATGCATAAGGCACTTTGGGGGCAGTGACAGGAGCTGGCAGAAAAGGAAGGGGGAACCCTGGCTGCTGAAGGACACCTCTTACCCACAATTCTTGACTGGATTAGGAAGGAGGCGGCCAGGAGTCATGTGCTGAGTGAGCCACGGCCAAGGGCGACAGCCAGAGAGCAGGTTCCAGCCCACACGGGGGTCCAGGGGCAGGGCTGGGACACGGTCAGCAAAGCCTAGGAGGTGGAAGACGGGGGAAAGGCCTGGAGCAAGTCAGGAGCCGCCGCGGTGCAGCCAGGGCTTTGGAGGGCTGGAGGGGTTTATTTAAGGGCCTGGAGAGAAGTGGGCTGGCAACGTCATGGAGCCTTTGGTGCCAGCCTGAGTCATCTAGACATTAATGGTTTGTGATGGGAAACCACTGGAGATTTCCCCAGAAACGGCATGATGGGGTTTGCATGTAAAAATAGCCTGGAGGGGCTTGGGGATGGAGTCTGGGGTCCACCAAGGGCTGTTTAAGGAGGCCCCATCTGGAGGGCTAGCATGTTCATCCTCCATCATGAACCCCGAGAGACAAGCTTGTTGGTATAAATAGTTAGCATTTTGTTTATTCTGGTAAAATCCCCAGCCTGTAATGCAATGATCGCCAGTGGGAGCCTCTGAGGTTGGTTAGTGAATGTGTTTACAACCGCCCTGTGTAGGGGGCAGGATGTCAAACACCCCCTTAGCGCGTATTCTACTTGCTCAATTGTTTTTGTGAGTCAATTCGCTGAATTATAGGCCTGTTTCGCTGCATGAATAAGCAATTGCTGGAAGTTGATAGCTTGCCCAGCCGTTTTGTTTGAGAGTTTTTGTTTTTTCCTACAGAGTTTTGTCTACACATAAAATCAACTTCACTGTTGAGAAGGCTCTACATACACCCCGCAGCGCCACAGTCTGAGTGTTACCCTCTTCCGAGTCACATATTGAAATCTTCTTTTCTTTTCTTTTCTTTTTTGGCTGGGGCCAGGTTTGAACCTGCCACTTCCGGTATATGGGGCCAGTGCCCTACTCCTTGAGCCACAGGCGACGCCCCGAATTCTTAACATCAAGTGATGGAATTAGGATGTGGAGGCTTTTGAAAGGTGACTCTGTCATGAAGCCTGAGTCCTCATTCTTAGGACTTTGCCTTTATATAATAAGAGAGCTCAGCAAGCCCCCTTGCCGGTTCCACCATATGAGGACACATTCACAAAATCACTGTTCACTGCCTCCCAACAAGGGTCCTTGATCTTGGATGTCCCAGGTTTCAGAACTGTGCAAAATAAATTTTTGTTGTTTATAATCTCTAGGTTCATGGTATTTTGTTCTAGCCATCTTGACAAAGACGAGCCTAGAACATCGTGTGGGGCCAGGCAGAAAGGAAGTGCTGTGAGAGGCGCAGGTGTGTCTGGAGGACAGGTACCAGTCAGAGCCCCTCGGCCTAGTTGGGGGCAATTTGGGCATCAAAACACAATGTTTGTAATGGGTTGTATTCCATTGAATGAAATAAAAACGCAGGAATCTATACTGATACAAACACGCAGATAAGAAGAGAAGAGAAAACTCTTCCTAGTGTAAGAAGCCAACTAGTATCATAAGTAATTGTAGGAAGAAGGATGGCTTCAGAACATACACGTTTGGTGGCTTGGGAAACGCAAATCAAACCACAATGAAATAGCATCTTGCCCCAGTTAAATCGGCTATTATCAAAAAGACAAAAAAAAAAAAAAAAAAAAAAAGACAGTTGCTGGTGGGATGTGGAGAGAGGGAAGCACAAGTATGCTGTTGCTGGAAGTGCAAATTAGTACAGCCACTGTGGAAAACAGTACGGAGGCTTCTCAAAAAATGAAGTCTAGAACTACTATGTGATCCCGCAATCCCACCGCTGAGTTTGTATCCAAAGACAGGAACTTAGTACATCAGGGCAATACCTTGCTAGCATGTTTATTATGTTCATTGCAGCTCTATTCACAGCCAAGATGTGGAAGCAACCTCAGTGTCTATCAGCGGATTAAAAAATGTGAGATTAAAATCTACATGTGTGTTTACACACACCAAGGAATAATATTCAGCCATACAGAAGAATGATATCCTTCTATTTGCATTAACATGTGTGGAACAGGAGGTCATTATGCGGAGTGAAATAAGTGAGGCTGGAAGGGTGGGAGGGGTTGAAGAGAGGTTGGTTAATATACACAAATACAGTTGGAAGGAATAAGATGTAGTGTTCGACAGCACACAAGGATGACTATAGTTAGCAATCATTTATTGTATATGTCGAAATAGCTAGACGAGTTGAAATGTTCCCAACCCAAAGAAATGATAAATGTTTGAGGTGATGGCTTCCCAGTCACTCTGGCATGGATCTGTATACAGTGAATGTATCTGTCAAAATATCATACAGATCCTGTAAATAATGCACAATTATTATGTAGCAATAAAAAAAGAAAATACCCATTTGGAAAAAAAATCTTAGTCATAATTGAGTCAGGGAGGAAATGTCAAGGGATGGTAAGACTAGTGGGTGAAAGTGGGGTGAAGAAAGGGATTTTTACCTGGTCACGAAGGATCACCTGACAAAATACGTACTAACTGCTGTGGAAAAAAGCTAAAATAGACAGGGTGTGCCGTCAACATGCTGAGAAGAAAAGGACAAAGTTTCCATGATACTCTGGACAAAAATACATCACCCAAATGTAATCATGAGAATACATTAAACAAATCCAAACAGAGGGACCTTCTGCAAAATAACTGGCCTAAGATTGAAGAAAAACTCAAGGTCATGAAAGTCAAGGAAAGAATGAGGTCTGTTTCAAATTGAAGGAAACCAGAGCTATATGGCAATGGCATCCTTTCTTGTTAAGGACATTATTGGCACAATTGAAAAAACTCGAATGGGGTCTCTGGGTGAGGGCTCTATGTACTATTCTTGCAAATTTTCTATAATTTTGAAACTGCTTCAAAATTAAATATATATATATATATTTTAAATAAACATTTGGCTGGGTGCCGCGGCTTACCCCTGTAATACTAGTACCCTAGAAGGCCGAGAGGGGTGGATTGCCACCTGAGCTCAGGAGTTCGAGACCAGTCTGAGCAACTTTGAGACCTCGTCTCTACTAAAAACAGAAAAACTAGCTGGGCCTAGTAGTACACGCCTGTAGTCCCAGCTACTTGGGGGACTGAGACCAGTGGATCTCTTGAGTCCAGGAGTGTGAGGTAGCAGTGAGCGATGAGGCCATGGCCTTCTACCCAGGGTGACTGAGTGAGAGTCTGTCTAAAAAAAAAAAATTAAAAAATAATCATCTAAATAATTTAGGCTCAATTTACTATGCTAGAAAAATAGGACTCAGACTACCTTCTTCACTATCAGGATGGTGAAAGAGCATGAAATTTATTTGTAAATTTAAATTGTTGTGTCGACCAAAAAGAAGAATAAATACTCCAGGAAATTAAGAATTATTAGGAAAACAGACAAGCTAGAAATCATTTTTTAAGAAAACATTGAAAGCAGTCTATAGAACCATACCCATGCAAATTAACTCTAGTTTCTTTTAACTGTATCAAGGAAACCTGGAATAAAAGATAAATTTAGTTAACATTTTGTGATTCATTAAGTATTTGTGGTGAATCTTATTTAATTTATTTTTATTTTTTTTAGAAAGGAGGTCTCACTCTGTCACCCAGGCTGGAGTGCAGTGGTGCCATCATACCTCAAACTCCCAGACTCAAGTGATTCTCCTGCTTTAGCCTCCCCAGTAGGTGACACTATAGGTATATGCCACAACACCAACCTAATTTTTCTATTTTTCTATAGAGACAGGATCTTGCTATGTTGCCCAGGCTGATCATGAACTCCTGGCCTCAAGCAATCCTCCCACCTTAGCCTCCAAAAGGACAGGGACTATAGTCATGAGCAACTGTGCCCTGTTCTTGCCCTGTGAATGTTCATTTGTACATAAAAAGTGATTGGTATTAAAAGAAGAAAATGTATTTTTCTGATCTCCTTTTCTTCATGTTGTGATCTAATATTTATTTAGTGCTTTGCCCATGTTATCATGTTTCAGGGTATTGGTGCTTTTTTTTTTTTAGTTTTCGTCTTTTTAAAAAATGTCAAAATATTAAGAAGTTACAAATGTTTTTGTTATATGGATAGCTTGTATAATGCTCAAGTCAAAGTTTTTGGCGTGCCTGTGACCTGAACAGTGTTCATTGTACCCAATAGGTTAAGTGTGGATCCCTCACCCCCCACCTCAGCTTCCAATGCCCATTTTGTCTCTTTGTGGCCTTGTGAGCTCATCATTCAGCTTGCAGTTATTAATGAAAATATATGGAGTTTGGTTTTCCATTCTTGAAATATTTCACTTAGGAAAATGGTCTCCAGTTCCATACAAGTTGTTGTAAAAGACATTATTTCATTCCTTTCGATGGCTGAGCAGTACTCCGTGTTTTACACACACACACACACACACACACACACACACACGCATCACACTTTCTTTTTCCACTTCCAAATTGATGGGTACTTAGGTTGATTCCACATCTTTGCAATTGTGAATTGTGCTGTGACAAACATTCAAGGTCAGGTGTCTTTTTTATAAAATGACTTTTTTTCCTTTGTGTTGATACCTAGCAGTGGGATTGCTGGACCGAGTGGAAGGAATGCACGTGTTAATTCGTGGAGATTCTTAAACTAGTTTGCAGTCTCACCAACAGTCTGTAAGCATTTCTTTCTCTCTGGATCCATGCCAGCATCTCCTGGTTTTCCACTTTTTTATGATGGCCATACTGATAAGTTAAGGTGGTAATGTCAATGTAGTGTTAATTTGCATTTCACTGATAATTATGGATGTTGAGCATTTTTTTTTATGTTTGTTGGCTATTTGTCTTATCTTCTTTTGGAAAACTTCTCTTCATGTCTTTTGCCCACTTTCTGATGAAGTTTGAGTGTGTGTGTGTGCACGTGTGTGCTGATTTGTTTGAGTTCCTTTTAGATTCTGGATGTACAGATTCTTTGTTGGATGTATAGATTGTGAATATTTTCTCCCGTCCTCTACGTTGTATATTCACTCTGTTAATTATTTCTTATATGTTGCAGAAGTGATAAAGTTTCATTTATTTATTTTTTGTTGTTGCTATTAAATATGTTGCTATATTTACCTTTGGGGTCATACCATGTAGTCATAACTGCCTTGCGAAGGGTGATGTCTAGAATTTTTATGGTGTTTTCTTCTAGAATTTTTGTGGTTTCATGCCTTATATTTAAGTCTTTTGTTCATCTTGTATTAATTTTTATATGTAGTGAGTGGTAGGGGTCCTGTTCCATTCTTCTGCTTGTTTCTATCCAATTGTCCCAGCATTGTTTATTGAATAGGGCTTCCTTTTCCCAGTATAAGTCATTATTTGTTTTGTTGAAGATCAGTTGGTTGTAGCCATGTGGTTTTACGTCTGAGTTCTCTTATTCTGTTCCATTGTTCTATGTCTACTTTTATACCTTGCTATTTTGGTTACTATGGCCTTGTAGCATAATTTCAAGTAAGATAATGTGTTGCCTCTAGATTTGTTTTTTTATGTAAGTCACTTTGGCTATTCTGGCTCTTTTGTGGTTCCAAATGAAGTTCAGGATTATTTTTTTCTAGTCCGTGAAAACATTAACATTTTGATGGATCCATAAATCACTTTGAGCAATAAGAACATTTTAATGATGCTGGTTTTGCCAATCCATGAGCAAGGGCTATTTATTTATCTGTTTGTATCATCTATAATTTCTTTCTTCAGTGTTTTATAGTTGTCATGGAGATCTTTCACTTCCTTAGTTAAGTATATTCCTATATATCTAAATTTCTTTGTAGCTATTGTGAAAGGTATTGAGTACTCAATTTGAGTACCAGCTTAATAATTATTAGCATATAGAAAAGCTACTGATTTGTGTATATCAATTTTGTACCTTGAGGCTTTGCTGAATTTATCAATTCTAGGAGTCTTTTGATGGAGTCTTTAGCATTTTCTAGATACAGATCGTATTATTGATGAATAGGGATAGTTTGACCTCCTCTTTCCCCATTTATATGCCCCCTTTTTTTTCCTCTTGCCTGATTGCTCTGGCTAGGACTTTCATTACTATGTTGAATGGAAGTGGTGATAGTGAGCGTGCTTGTCTTCTTCCAGTTCTTAGGGGTGATGGTTTTAATTTTTCCCCATTCAATATGATGGTGGCTGTAGGTTTGTCATCTATGGCTTTGTTATTTTGAGGTATGATCTTTCTATGCTTAGTTTGTTGAGGGTTTTGTATCATGAAAGGTACTGGATTTTGTCAAATGCATTTTCTGCATCTGTTGAGATGATCATATGGTCTTTGCTTTTGCTTCTGATTTTGTGGTGGCTCACATTTATTAATTTGCATATATTGAACTAGGCTTGCATCCTTGGGATGAAACTTATACTGATCGTGAGGGATTACTTTTTGATGTGTTGTTGAATTTGTTGAAGATTTTTGCATTTCTGTTCCGAAAAGATGTTGGTGTGTAGTTTTCTTTTTTTATTGTATCTTTTCCTGGGTTTGGTGTTCAGGTGACACTGGCTTTGTAAAATGAGTTAGGGAGGACTCCCTCTTTCCCAATGTTATGGAGAAATTTCTATAGGACAGGTGCCAGTTCTTCTTTGTATGGCTGGTAGAATTTGGCTGTGCAGCTGCTTCAGGGGTGGAGAATCTGTGCTTTTAAGGCCACATGTGGCCTTCTAGGTCCTTAAGTGCAGCCTTTTGACTGAATCCAAATTTTATAGAACAAATCCTTTTATTTTTATTAATATATTTTGGTAATTTTTTTTTTATTTTTGAGGTAAAGTCTCACTTTGTAGCCCTTGGTAGAGTGCCATGATGTCATAGCTCATAGTAACCTCAAATTCCTGGACTTAAGCTATTCTCTTGCCTCAGCCTCCCAAGCAGCTTAGACTATAGGTGCCTGCCACAATGCCTAGCTATTTTTAGAGAGAAGGTCTCACTCTGGCCCAGGCTGGTCTGGAACCTGT
This sequence comes from Perodicticus potto, assembly GCA_963574655.1. Taxonomy (NCBI): domain Eukaryota; kingdom Metazoa; phylum Chordata; class Mammalia; order Primates; family Lorisidae; genus Perodicticus; species Perodicticus potto. The sequence continues at coordinate 7,715 of CAUYRH010119774.1, forward strand.
AAGCTCAGGCAATCCACCCACCTCAGCCTCCCAACTGCTGGGATTACAGGTGTAAGCCACGATACCAAGCCTTTTGTTTATCTTTTATATTCTTTTTTATTTTAAAAATGAACAGATTTAAGATACCAAGGAATAAAATAAGGTTTGATAAAGCAATCCTCCCAGATTGACCAGCACAATTAGAACATTAGTCAGCCATAGGACTAACTTGACAGTCACTGTACTCATGATTTAGTTCTAACTTCGTCTGCCTAATTGGAACCTCTATCACACAAGGTTAGTTGGGAGAGTTTGTGGGAGTTGAGCATGCCAGTCTGTTATCAGCTTTTGACAATGGCACACTGAATTTATGTTTGGAATGGAATTAATGCATAGTTGCACAGCTTGACAGTATTTTTAAAATTCTGTCTACTTAACCACCCATCTTGTTAAAGAAGACCAAGAGAACACTGAAGGAAGAAAACAGATTTTTAAATGAGTATTGGGAATTGGAATATTGTCTCTGATACTGACAATTTGCTTGATTTGTGATACTGCCATATCAACATTAAAGAGATTCAATGTTCGTCACCATTATAACATGCATAAGGACCACAAATATTTTAAGTTAGAGGGAGAAGTGTGAAAGGTTGTATTGCAAAAATTAAAAGATGAAATGGAAAAGCCAAGAGAATTCTTTCAAGAAGCAATAAGACCTGGGAAAATGTCAGTGAAGCAATGTCACAGTAGCTTATGTACTCAGGGAAAAGGGGAGCCATGTGGTGATGTAGAAATTGTGAAAGAAAGCATTGTCGGAGTGTAGGATACTGAGATCCCAAGAGCATTTCAAAGGACAAATAACCGCCTCTTCCAAGGAGAACCATAACTGGTACACAGTGTGAATTAGTCTTCAACTTAACAAAACACCTTCACGCCCTACTTCAAAAGGGAAATACATATTATTCAATTGCCTTGGATGAATCAACTGTTGGTACTGACTCGGCACACATTTTATACTTCATTTGGGTCCTAAAAGATTTTCTTTGCTATAAAAAGTTACTTTCTTTGGGCTCTCTAGTGAACAGAACATAGGGAATAGATATCTTCAATAGCTTTCAAAATTAATGTCGTAAAGTTGGATCCAATTTGGTAAATTTACCAAGTGTATGTATAAACAGTGCACCCTCTACAATAGGAAAACATGAAAGGTTTACTGCACAGATAAAAAAGTATTAACAGATCCAGATGCTCTCATTTCTCTTCATTGTATTTTGTATTAGCAAAATTCCTGTGCTAAAGCTACTATTTTAGGTGACGCTTTGCAACAAGATACACGTTTTTGTTTAAAATTTCAGATTAATATGAGGGTACAGGGTACATTTGTTAGGTAAACTCCAAGTTATAGTAGAGCCCTTCACCCAGAAGGTGTGCCATATATGCTTAGCAACAAGATATAAGTTTTGTTAAGTATATTCGTGTAAATGCAACATGGCATATCAGTTTAGTTACCCGCTAAAGTTGAATGAGGTGTTCAGGGGTGGATTGGCCATATCATTCTAAAGCATGTTGGCTATCACAGGGACAAGTGTTAGCCAAAATTTTATCTCTGTAAGAGCAATAGTCATATTTTATGAAGAACTGAATCGGCAACGTGAATTACTGAAAGAAGATTTCTGTAGACATGCAGCATTTCTGTGTGATATCACGTCAAATCAAAACGACTTGAATATTTTTTTGCAAGGTAAAACTAAGTCTATATATGATATGTGGCAAAAAAATACAAGCATTTCCAAACAAACTATCTTTTCTTTGAAACACTTATTCAAAAGAAAAATTTCAGATGAACACTTTCCCCAGTGGGCAGGATGACATTGGCAAATCATTTGAAGAATACACAGCTGTTATAGACTTATTAGTTGGAGAATACAGAAAAGACTCACTGACTTTGAGAGTCATGACATCACAGACAAATTAGCATTTCAGCCTCACCGAGTTGATATCACCAAGGCACCATAAAGAACTATAGATGGAACTGATTGAGCTCTCAATACATGACGTTTTAAAGTCATTGTTTGATGCTAATAAAGATCCAGTTGAAATACAGGAAAAATATAGTAGAATACCCATGCCTTTGGCAACATGCTCAGAAAAGGCTTTCTTGCTTTTCAACCAGGTATAGACATGAATTTATATTCTCCTATCTAACCCAAATCAAGATGTTCTAAATGTCTTGAATGACTCATACCTGTCTAGACTCTAGTGTAGAGGATCAGTGAAACTGTGGACCTCGTGGGCAACCAAACATGCAAATGCTTTCCCCAGTATAAAGGACACACAATGAGGTCATTAAAAGGTTAGTTGATTTTAAAATTAACAAATTGCTATAGATTTTAGAAATTATTAAGTCCATAGTAGTTAAGGTTTTACGAAATAATGTATAGTTTAAGTGAATCTAATTGACGTTTCTTGAGTGTGGCCTTTTTGATTGTAGCTAAATCAATGCAGCCTTCCAACATGAAAAGTCCCTGTCAGTAATTAGTAAGAAACAGATTTTAAAAAATTAAGGAAATTAAAAATTATTCATAACTTCTACCTGGGGAAAGGTAATTGATGTTAAAAATATTTTTAATATAATATATAAATATATACAATATTTAAAGAGGAAAACTCCATTTCTTTCTCTTTTCCTTTTTTTTTTTGTAGAGACAGAGTCTCACTCTGTCACCCTCGGTAGAGTGCCGTGGCATCACACAGCTCACAGCAACCTCCAACTCCTGGGCTTAGGCGATTCTCTTGCCTCAGCCTCCCGAGTAGCTGGGACTACAGGCGCCTGCCACAACGCCCGGCTATTTTTTTGTTTTGCAGTTCGGCCGAGGCTGGGTTTGAACCCGCCACCTTCGGCATATGGGGCCGGCGCCTACTCGCTGAGCCACGGCTGCCGCCTATTTGTTGTGCATTTGGTTGCAACTCTTGTTGTTGACACATGCACCCTATTCCTGACTGTGCATGTGACTAACTTGTTACAGTTACTCATGCCTAACTAATGTCACTGGTCAGAAACTTTTGCTACTGCCCTGGACATCCTGCTCCCTATGCATATATTGAAATGTCTTTGTTAAATGTTTCCCACAGATATAATTTATGGCTCTTGATGTTTTACTTTATGTCAGTCACAGTCATATAGCAAATAAATAAGTATAAGGTAATGAGAACTGCAGTGATTACACATTACTTCCCAGTCATTGATTAACATAGAAAGAAACAGTAAATATTATTTCACTGAAAGACAACTGGAATTTGTTCTCCCACAGGAGGTAGCTAAACTACAATGTATCTGAACTTGACTGCGAATAATTAAAGCTACAAAACAGGAGATACCACAAAATGACAAACCAACTTGACATAAGTGTCAGTTAATCCTTTCTCTTTCTTTGGGCAATGAAGCAGATTCATGTCATTCACCTTAAAAATTGTTTATCAGTTTTACTTTGTGAAGATGGATAAAAGGTAGCCATTTTACTTCTTTACATGCTAATATTAAAAACAAACAAAATAAAGCTATAGTAATGACTTATCTGGGCCCAGGACGGAATTGGTTTCTTGTTTTTCCTTTACCTTGTAATAGTAACCCAGACAGAGAGAATATTTCCAGCCTACTTCTTCCTGCTTCTGGAAGTGGGGAAAGCACCAGCACTTCCACGGTTTCTGAGTCCAAAAGAGACACTGTGGATATTTGCAAAATGTCCTTGCCCACCTCTGAAAGCAAAAAGAAATCAACATCACAGTGTTCATTGATAAGCTTAAACAATCTTTTACCTTCCCAATTAAGATATCACATTATAGACTTCCCTTTACTAAATCTTTTCATGCAAATTTATTTACCAGACATTTAAAGCAACCTGTAAACCTAAGTGATGGGGATATTTTTGATGACTGGATGAGGGATGCTCCTGGAAGATTCAAACCAGCCCAGTTTGGTTTGTCCTTCTTTCCAGCTGGGGTGGTCCCCAGGGAGGGCCTTCTCTACCCTCCTCATCAGCATCCATATATTCTGACCCCTCACATGCCTACTGCAGCTGGGTTATCCACTCCTAATATCGGGTAAACTCAGGCCTCCATGTTATTTGCATCTGTGGGCAAGGGATTTCGAGTGTCCATCACCCGTGCAAGGTGTATCAGGCTGCAGTCCATCTTGGATTCCTTCCAGATTCACTTTTTCAATCCTCCTGGGACGTACTGCAGGTGCCACTTCCTCAGGCCCTGATATCAGCCCTTCCCCTGGGTGGTCAGCAGAAGACCTTTCTTCTTACTTAACAAGACCAAGGACATTGGACACAGCTCAACCTCAGCATTCTTATCCTGAATCACACTGTGTCACTGTTTCTTTCCTGACAGCAGTGTAGGAATAAAATGTAACCCCTTTCCATCTGTGATTTTGGGACCATTCCTCTAATCCCCTATCAGGCCATCCACTATTAGTGACCTCTTTTTATTTTATTGTGTCTCTTATGGTTCCTTTTTTGAGCTCTTAAGATCTACTGTCTTCAGGTAAGAACCCAACTCTCTTTTACCCATTGCAAACTTCCTAAAAATAGATTCACCACTTACTAACTTCATTTTCTTACTTCAGTTTCTTCCCTAACCTCTTTGCTCTCCATTCCAAAGAAGAAGCTCTTTCAGGGATCACCTGCTGATTGGCAAACATGTGAGGACCTCACCCACTCACATTTTTCTCACGGGCTGCACCTCATCGAGCCTGCCTTCCGAAAGCGCTTTCTGGGGAGGATGACTCATTGTTCTCTTATTAGTCTGGCCCATCTCAGTTTTCTTTACTGCCCCATCTTCTCATGTCTACTTCAGTGAAAAAGGTAGAGTAGGGTTCTATTCAAGGCTTCTTCCATCCCACCCTCTGGCCAATCAGACATGTTAAAAAGTGCAACATTTAGGCAGGATGTGCATTCACCCAGCCACAGGCTCTGCCACTCTCAGTGCCATCCAACTTACACATTGAGGGCACCTGTTGGGCCCCATTGAGCAGTTAGGTTTGCTCCTATTCTGGTTTCTTGAGCCATTTTATTAGCTTCCATGATTTAAGAACAGAATTCTATCATTAAAGCCTTGAGCTGGGTATATCTATTTTCAAACTCATGCCAAATATCCCCAAATGAAGAGCTTATTGACTTCAAACCTACAGAGCTTGTCAGCTCACTCTCAACCTCTAAAATCCTCTTCATGAACATCCACCATCCACACTAGAAATTTGGGAGTCACTGTTGATCCCTCTCTTTCACATACAATCAAATGCCAAATCCTACCAATTCCATCACTCAGAGCTGTCCCCTCTTTTCCTCTTCCATGACTACGAGCCGGGTTTGTGTACTGTGGATAAGAGCACACACCCTGAAGGTGGAATTGCTAAGTCTGAGTCCTGGCTCTTCCCTAACTAGCTGCATGACCTGGAATAAGTACTTAATGAGGTTTGCTGTGCCTCAATCACCTCATCTGCAAAATGGGGATGATAGTACTATCTACCTCATAAAAGCTATCTAAGAGCCCACGTGCCATGGGCTTAGAGCTCTGGCTATAACACGCTAAGGTATCCCTCAATAAATGCTGGCTGTTATGATTACGACTATTACCATCTCTTGGCTACTATTAAAGCTTCCCAACTCATCTTTTTTTATTTCATTCTCTTGCCTTTCTACTCTGTCCTTCTCACTGGTGCCAGAGTCACCCTCTAAAATCCAAGTCAAATCATTCCAGTTCCCTCTTGGAAGACTTGATGATGCCTCGTTAACCACAGAACAAATTCCAGGCTTGTTGGGATGATATTTAAGGCCCTTAATTATCTTTCAGATGCCACTGCCATGGTCATCTTCTAGTAAATTCTTCCATTTACCTGTTACACCAGACGTTTTTATCATTCCAAATGCCTTTGTTCAGATTATTATTTTGAGGAGGAATATTAATATGCCCTCTCCTGTATGTTTGAAAATCCTTCAAGCCTACTACTTTTTATTTATTTATTTATTTTTGAGACAGAGCCTCAAGCTGTCACCCTGGATAGAGTGCTGTGGCATCACAGCTCACAGCAATCTCCAATTCCTGGGCTCAAGCGAGTCTCCTGCCTCTGCCTCCCAAGTAGCTGGGACTACAGGCACCCGCCACAACGCCCGGCCATTTTTTGGTTGCAGCCATCATTGCTGTTTGGTGGGCCCAGGCTGGATTTGAACCCGCCAGC
>CAUYRH010119775.1:0-11776 GCA_963574655.1 Perodicticus potto
TGGGTTTGAATCCGCCACCTTTGGTATATGGGGCCGGTGCCCTACTCGATGAGCCACAGGCACTGCCCATGTGCCCGACTATTTTTTGTTGCAGTTGTCATTGTTGTTTAGCTGGCCTGGGCTGGGTTTGAACCTGCCAACCTCAGTGTATGTGGCTGGCGCCATAACCACTGTGCTATTGTTGCAGGAAGACAAGGCCCAACGGAGAGAAAGAGCACCCAAACACCACGTTTATAAGAGGAAGGGCTTTATTCACCAGCCGGGAGTTTATAGCATAGAAGAATTCCAAATGGCTGTGCTGCCCGACTGGCTTGGTCTTTCCCTTGTTATCGACAGTCAAAAAGTTCTACCCCACAGGTACCCTTCTTATTGGCCAGTTGGAATCAAGTGGGAGATGCCAGTCCAGCCCCTACAGAACTACAGGATTTCATAGAACTTGGAAATTTCCCAAGAGCTGAGTCACCATGGAGAGGACCCTGCAGGTGTATCCTTGTGGTCTCCTTGAGAAGACCTGTTCTCCTAGACCTCACCCTTCTTGGGTATCCTCCCTCAGCAACAGCTTAAATCCAGCTACACTTTCCACCTCTTCCTGATGATGGAGACCCCCACTCCATCTCACATGATTGCCTTACAGTTGTTAATACAGTTTCAAAATCAGAAGAAGATCTCACAGACGTTCCTTTAGACAACCCAGACTTAATTCCCTTTTGTGATGGCTCTTGCAAATGTGATTTCAAAGGTAGTATAAATAGCTAGTTATGCTATAATTTCCCCACATGAAACCCTGGAAGCATACACCCTACCTACTATAAAATCAGCACAAGCCTCAGTGCCTGTGGCTCAAGCAGCTAAGGCACCGGCCACATACACCCGAGCTGGCGGGTTCAAATCCAGCCTGGGCGCCAAACAACAATGACGGCTGCAACCAAAAAATGGCCGGGCGTTGTGGCGGTTGCCTGTAGTCCCAGCTACTTGGGAGGTGGAGGCAGGAGACTCTCTAGTGCCCAGGAGTTGGAGGTTGCGGTGAGCTGTGATGCTACGGCACTCTACCCAGGGTGACAGCTTGAGGCTCTGTCTCAAAAATAAAAATATAAATAAAATCAGCACAAGCTGCTGAACTTATAGCTCTCACTAGAGCTTGCACATTGGTGGGAGGAAAAACTGCCACGATTTACACAGACTATAAATACACCTTTGGAGTCTGTCATGCAGTTGGCACAATTTGGAAGTCTCGTGGTTTCTATTTTTTTTTTTTTTTTGCAGTTTTTGGCCAGGGCTGGGTTTGAACCTACCACTTCTGATACATGGGGCTGGCACCCTACTCCTCTGAGCCACAGGCGCTGCCTGTCTCATGGTCTCTTAACATCAGCTGGCACCCCTATTGCCAATAGGCCTATCTATAATTGCTTCCCTAATACAAGTCATTCTCCTGCCCTTTGAAGTTGCTATTGTTCATTGCCCAGCCCACACTAAAGAAACAGGCCGTGTATCTTTATGAAATGATAGGGCAGACAGAATTGCAAAACATGCCGCCAAAATGGGTCCCCCATCCTTTCTTCATTCAACTTGTTACCCTCCCCTTATCCTTATCTGCCATCATTAATCATCAGATTAATACTCCACAATCTGAAAAAGATAAATGAATACATAATGGTGCTAAACAGTTACCAAATGGATTATATATTGGACCAAATGGACACGCTATAGCTCCTTTTCTTTTAACTTTTTGGCTTGCACTTATCTCCCACCAAATGGGACATATGTGCAAATGGGGGATAATTAAAGTACTAAAAAATAGTTGGTACTGTCCTGAAATCTACAAAATCGCTGACCAAATTATTTCCCAGTGTACTATTTATAAATCTCACCATTTCTCTGAAGGAGACAAATACTCTTTAGGGAGCCCCCAAAGACCTGCATGGCCTTTTGCAGCACTCCAAATTGATTTTATAGATTTACCTCCAACTTCAGGCTTTTCTCATTGTTTACTTATTGTCTGTATGCTTAGTGGATGGACTGAATGTTACCCAACCAGACGTGCAGATGCTACAACAGTAGTAAAGAAATTGGTAACTGAAATTATTCCTTGATTTAATATACTCTTATGGATTGAATCAGATCAAGGAAAGCATTTCACAGCAGAAATAAATCACCTACTTGCAAAGGCTCTGGGGTACTCATTAAAATCTCATACCCCATATCACCCTCAATCATCAGGACAAGTAGAATGTAAAAACCTAGACATAAAGAAAACTTTGGCAAAAATATGTCAAGACATTGGACTTAAATGGCCAGAGGTAATGGCCCTTTAAAAATCTGTAATACCGGCTCAGCGCCTGTGGCTCAATGGGCCACGTACACCTGAGCTGGCGGGTTTGAATCCAGCCCAGGCCCACCATACAACAATGATAGCTGCAACCAAAAATGGCAGGGCGCTGTGGTGGGTGCCTGTAGTCCCAGCTACTTGTTAGGCGGAGGCCCGAGACTCGCTTGAGCCCAGGAATTGGAGGTTGCTGTGAGCTGTGATGCCACAGCACTCTACCCAGGGTGACAGCTTGAGGCTCTGTCTCAAAAAAAAAAAAAAAATTCTGTAATACCGGGTGGTGGCTGTGGCTCAGTCAGTAAGGCACTGGCCCCATATAACGAGGGTGGCGGGTTCAAACCTAACCCCGGCTGAACTGCAACAAAAAAATAGCAGGGCCTTGTGGCGGACACCTGTGGTCCCAGCTACTTGGGAGGCTGAGGCAAGAGAATCACCTAAGCCCAGGAGTTGGAGGTTGCTGTGAGCTGTGTGACACCACGGCACTCTACCAAGGGCGATAAAGTGAGACTCTGTCTTGACAAAAAAAAAAAAAAAAAATCTGAATTATGATTTAATAAAAAAAAAAAAAAATCTGTAATACCCTAAATAGAAGACTTGGATTAACACCCTTTGAAATAGTGTTTGGTTGCCCTATGTCTACTGGCACCTCTAAACCTCCTGAGCTGCCTGGAAAGTATAGGGATCTGAGTGAACAGTTTGATACCATGACCAGCTATATACGGGCACTAACTAATGTACTTGGAGCATATCATCAACAGTTGAAAAGGCCATGGCCTCTGCCAACTGACAAGCCTTGCCATTCCTTTCAGGAGATTGTTTATATATCGAAGTTTTTAGAAGAAAACATGCACTGTCACCCCGCTGGAAAGGCCCTTATGAAGTACTGCTAACCACCTATACTGCCATAAAAGTAAAAGAAAAGCCCTCCTGGATTCACATGAGCCACGCCAGATTACACTGAGACAGTTGGAAGACGACCCCTACAGGTGACCTGAAAGCAAGGACTTCCAGGGCCAATCCCCAGGCCCCTGAAGCAGATGACTACATGAAGTAGACAACTGTTCCCAAGATCGCAGATCAAGAAACCTCATTTAGGGCGGTGCCTGTGGCTCAAGGAGTAGGGCACCCCCCCAAATACCAGGTTCAAACCTGGCCCCAGCCAAAAACTGCAACCAAAAAAAAAGGGCAGCACCTGTGGCTCAAAGGAGTAGGGTGCCAGCCCCATATGCCAGAGGTGGCGGGTTCAAACCCAGCCTCGGCCAAAAACTGCAAAAATAAATAAATAAGCACCTATAAAAAATTAACATGGCAAGATATAAAAGTTAAAAAAAAAAAAACCTTATTTAAATCGATATATTCCTTGCCCTTAAAACCTCCATTAGTCACTCTTGAACACTTTTTCCTTTAAACATCCCCCTCCACTCTCAGAAGTTACCACATTGGAAGCTGAGTGAAGATTGCCTCACTATCCCATTTTCTCGTTTTATCTTCCACTATGGCTCTTCTTTCAAGCTATACCTTACTATTTTTCCAGCAGGTCAAGCTCAGACCCAGCACCCCTTTGCACCAGTCTTTCAAACCCTGGCCACACTAAATAATCCGTCTGATTGCTGGTTATGTCTACATCTAGATCGTTCAAAGGAACCTGAATTCATTTTTATCTTTGTTGATGTGTCTGGTGGAACCAATCTGGAAAATGGACAAATGATAAGACGTGGAATCCACAGCCAGAGAAGAAGCAACTTCCGATTTCACCTGCTAGTGAGATAACTGGACATAGAAAAACTGTAGAACTGTCTTTTGTTCAGGTAAAATAACTAGAAAAGAAATTTCCCCTCTGCATTGAAAATCAGAATATTGCTGAATCTTTTCTAGGTGCTATCCTGGAACACTATTGTGATCAAATTCTACAGTTTAATTCCACAAATGGCATTTTTGTACCTCTCACAAAGATCACAGATGATGCTGACACTAACATACATATTGACAATACATGTCAAGTCACCATCTGTTATGAACAGCCCACAGGCCAGGCCTGTGAAACTTGGAATAGTTCACTCTCTCCCTTTGTTAAACTGCCAGGCACTAACAATTACATCTGGATAGACTAAAAGTCTGGACTGACTTGGTCAGGCAACAGTAGCAAACCATATAACTGTCAAAGCCAGATAAAAGGCCTTTATTTCAAATATTCCTCAACCTGTTCTGTTCCTACAAATAAACAGGTCACATGACAACCGGATATGTTAATGTGCCAGTGAGAAGAAGACACAGCAAACTCCACAGACTGGAAAGTCACAGGTTCTAACTGAGAGACTACGAGGCACAGGGCCTGGGCGGCCCCGTCTTAACCGATGGTGGCAATTTTGAATACCACAGCCCAGCTCAGTTCCCAGAGAAACCATAAAATTCACAAGCGGTCATGCTACCCTGGCCAAAGCCAATAGGCTTACAGGAGTCCTAATAAGGTATAGAAATGGGCCCAAACCAATTAGAAGCTGTCCCATTGTTCCCATACCCTAACCTCGTACCCTAACTTCATAAATACCTGATCCGCCCTATCGTCAGGGCTCTTTCGGCGACCTACTGCGTCAGGTAACCGAGGGCCCGAACTCGAGTTCGAATAATAAAATCTCTTTTGTTCTTGCGTTGGATTCGGCTCCCTGGGGGTCTGTGGGGACGCGGTACTCTGGGCACAACATTTTGAAGGTTCCACCGAGATCTCCAAGACCCCTGCGGACCCCCCGTCCGGAGAGTTGGTAAATGCACTCCTCCACCCTTTTTTTGTTTTTTCCTTTTTCTTTTTTCTCCCTGTAAGCCAGCCTGTTTAATCTAAAAAAAAAAAAATCTGGACCAGACGCAGGTCAAGGCATACACGCTGGAGGCCAACTGGTTGGGGGTCCCCGAAGATGTTCCAACCCCCTCTGTTCAGGACTTGGCCCCCCAGGGCTGGGACGTGGAATCCTCAGTGCCCGGAGCGGAGACGGTCCCTCTTGTTAGTCTGATGGGACGTGGCAGGTCGCTCCCCCATCACGGCGTAAGGTCGACGTCCTATCTTCAGTTTTGTCAGAGAAAAGATTTTTGTTGTCTTTTGTGTGTTGTGTTTTTTTGGTGTTTAATTGATATACTAACTTGGTTGTCTGTGACTGGGTGCCTATAGGTTTCTAACCTACACATGACTATGGGACAGACTCAAACAACTCCTTTATCCCTTTTTCTTGATCATTTCCAGGATTTAAGAGGGCGTGCCCAGAATATGGGCCTGTTAGTTAAGAAAAATAATTACTTTTTGCAGGAACGAGTGGCCTGCCTTTGATGTTGGATGGCCCCCAGAAGGAACTTTTCCTTTTCCGATTATTTTCCAGGTTAAAGACACTGTGTACCGGCCACATACTGGCCATCCTGATCAAGTGCCCTATATAACTACTTGGCAGGACCTGATGGAGGACCCCCCTGCATGGCTGAAGGCGATCTTGCCTCGCCTAGAGAAGCCAAATGCAGAGAAGGTGATCTTACCTTCCCCAGAGAGGCCTAGTGCAGTGCTTGCGGTCCGCAAGAAACCGTCTGTACAAAGGAATTGTATAAACTCCCCATGCCTCTTTATCCCGTTTTGCAGGATAATACAGACCAGGAAACCCTCTTTCCCCCTCCGTATTGCCCTAATAGGCCACCCCAAATAGTGGTACAACCTCCCCCAGGGGAAGCAGAGTGGGGAATAGTGGGGAATTTGGCGGGAAGCCTGCCTTACACTAGACAAAGAGCTCATCGCAAGCAACCCCCACGCGCAGATTCCACTGCTCTGCCTCTCAGGGCCACAGCGTCCCCTGATGAAGATGGAGAGCAGCCCCTATATTATTGGCCTTTCTCCACGAGTGATTTATATAATTGGAAATTGCAGAACCCCAAGTTTTCAGAGAAACTCACTGCACTAATTGACCTTTTAGATTCTGTCCTTTTTATCCATCAGCCCACTTGGGACGATTGTGAACAGTTGCTGCAGGTATTATTTACTACCGAGGAGAGGGAAAGAATCTAGTCGGAGGCCCGGAAGTCTGTTCCAGGCGAGGATGGGAACCTCACCACAAACCGAGCTCTGATAGATGCAGCTTACCCATTAACTCACCCAAACCGGGACTATAATACGTCTGAAGGTAAGGAGAGGCTCTGGATCTACCAACAGGCTCTGATGAGGGGTCTCAGGAAAGCAGGTCGAAAACCTGCTAATTTGGCTAAGGTAGGGAATGTGCAGCAGGAGAAAAACGAGTCCCCTGCTGCCTTCTTAGAGAGCATCATGGAGGCGTTCTGTACCTATATGCCTATGAATCCTGAGGCGGAAGAAAACAAAGCCGCAGTAATAATGGCTTTCATTAATCAATCAGCTCCTGACATTAAGAGAAAGCTCCAAAGAATAGATAGGATGGCCGAGAAGTCTTTACAAGACTTACTTGCAGTGGCAGAGAAGGTATACAACAATAGAAGAAACCCTGGAAGAAAAACAAATGCGAGTCCATAGCAAACAGACTCAAGATCTAGCCAAGATCCTCCTGGCTTCAACTGCGCACATTCCAGAAGAACACAAACGGCAACTGAGGAGGCTGGCCACGGGAGAAGGTAAGGAGTCAACCGGGGGAGGGGGGGGAGCGCCCCAGATTACGGAAGGACCAGTGTGTGTATTGCAAGGAGAGAGGGCATTGGGCGAAAGAGTGCCCCAAGAAACCGCAGAAAAAAGCCCCCTCATAACCCTGCACACATCCTGGAACTAGGAGACTTCAGTGTCTAAGGGTGGTCAGGGTTCGGAACCCCTTCCTGAACCCCGGGTAACCCTTAAGGTGGAGGGGACTCCAATAACCTTCCTTGTGGACACTGGGGCTCAACACTCAGTACTCGTCACAGACAAGGGCCAATTTGCCCCCCAAAAGTCCTGGGTGCAGGGAGCCACCGGGACAAAACAATACTCATGGACTACCCAAAGAACAGTGGACTTAAGTACAGACCGAGTATCCCACGCATTCATGGTCATCCCTGACTGCCCATATTCTCTACTCGGCCGAGACTTGCTGACCGAAATTGGAGCCCAAATAACCTTTAAGCAGGAAGGGCCTCAAATCACAGATCAGGAAGTGCGTCCACTACACATTCTGACTGTTAGACTGGAAGACGATTATAAACTCCATCAGAAAACCAGGCCAGAATTGGCCGACATAACTGCCTGGCTCCAGAGTAGGCCGATGGCCTGGGCTGAAACAGGGGGAATAGGTTTGGCAGTGCACAGGCCCCCAGTCATAGTAGACCTTAAACCTGGTGCAGAGCCATTCTGGGTAAAACAGTACACAATGACCTCAGAGGCAAAAAAGGGAATTTTGCTCCACATCCGACGTCTCCTAAAGGCCGGGATTCTAGTTCCCTGTCAATCAGCCTGGAATACCCCCCTTCTACCAGTAAAAAAGCCCCTCTCCAATGACTACCATTTGGTGCAGGACTTACAGGAGGTCAACAAACAAGTAATGGACAGACACCCGACTATACCCAATCCATATACACTCCTGAGCTCCCTAGCTCCCTCCCAGGTGTGGTACGTGGTGCTGGACTTAAAGGATGCCTTTTTCAGCCTGCCATTAGCATCACAGAGCCAAGCCATGTTTGCCTTCGAATGGAACGACCCAGAGAAAGGTATCAATGGACAGCTAACCTGGACTCACTTGCCACAGGGGTTCAAAAATTCCCCAACAATCTTCAACGAGGCCTTACATGAAGATCTGGGTGAGTACCACACACAACACCCCAATCTAAGTTTCCTTCAGTACGTAGATGACATTCTAATAGCGGCAACAGTGAACAAAACTGCAGACAGGGAACGCGAGACCTGCTTACCACACTGGAAGACCTCGTGTATCAAGCATCAGCAAAAAAGGCCCAGATTTGTCAACGAACTGTAAGTTACTTGGGCTATGTGTTAAAGGATGGGCAGAGATGGCTCTCGGACGTACGGAAAGAAACTGTGTTAAAAATTCCAACCCCATCATCCTGGAGAGAAGTAAGAGAGTTTCTGGGATCAGCTGGCTTTTGCCGCTTGTGGATTCTCGGGTTTGCTGAGATAGCGATTCCCCCGTATGAAGCCACTAAAGAGGGGCAGCCCTTCCAGTGGACGGAGAACAGAGAACAGGCCTTCCAGAAGCTGAAAGCTGCTCTCCTCTCTTCCCCCACCCTAAGCCTCCCAGATATCACTAAACCCTTCCATCTGTATATTGATGAGAACAAAGGAGTTGCTAAGGGAGTTTTAACACAAGCCTTAGGGCCTTGGAACGGCCCTGTTGCATACCTATCAAAGAAATTAGATTCAGCTGTGGCTGGGTGGCCCCCGTGCCTACGCATCATTGCGGCCACTGCCTTGTTAGTCAGGGATGCAGATAAGCTAACTCTGGGACAAAACTTGCTGATAACCACCCCTCATGCCATCAAGGGAGTGCTCAATCATGCCCATCAGTGGATTAGCAACGCCTGCTTGGCCCGCTACCAGGTGCTATTGTTAAACCCACCATGAATCTGTTTCTTGCCCAGCAGCTCCCTCAACCCTGCTACCTTGCTCCCTAATCCAGACGCGGAGGCAACCTTGCATGACTCTGCAGATATCTTAGCACAGGTCCATAGCGTCTGACCAGATTTAACAGACCAGCCACTACTGGATGCAGAGGTGACCTAGTTCACGGATGGAAGTAGCTTCATCAAAGATGGCCACAGGTATGCGGGGACGGAGATGGTCTCAGAATCTGACACCATATGGGCGAGTCCTCTACCCCTAGGGACATCAGCGCAGGCAGAATTAATAGCCCTTACTAGAACTTTAACCATGGGAAAAGGCAAGGCAGTCAACATTTACACCAACAGCCATTATGCCTTCACTACAGCCCATGTAAATGGAGCCATCTACCAAGAGAGGGGCTTGCTAACTGCTGAGGGAAAAATCATAAAAAATAAACAAGAAATATTAAATCTCTTATCATCTTTATGGCTACCAAAAAAGTTAGCCATAATCCACTGCCCAGGGCACCAAAAACAAGTTACTCCAGTAGCCCTCTGTAATCATCGGGCAGATAAGGCAAAGGAAATAGCCCTTCAGTCAAACCCTGGAGACCTCAAAAGTGAGTCGATCCTCGCTCTCCAATTGCCTGATCCCGGGCCGCCAATCTTACCAGAAAATCCCCACTACACAGAAGAAGACTTTAAATGGATAGTCACCATATCCCAAGCTCATCAACCACACAGGCCCCCATGGTGGAAAACTGCTGATGGCAATTTCATCCTACCAGCAGCCCTAGGACTAGAAATCCTCCAACATTAGGCCACTCACATGGGCACACGAAAAATGAAGGATCTTATCAGGCATGCCAAAATAAAAATTGAACATATAGACTCTAAAATTGACCAGGTAGTTGCAGGGTGCAAAGCTTGCCAGCTCACCAATGCCAAGTCAGGCCCTATTAGCTGAGGGTCTCGCTTGAGAGGTACCAAGCCCAGTGTGTATTGGGAAATAGACTTCATGGAAGTAAACCCAGGTAAATATGGTTTCAAGTATCTCCTAGTTTTCATAGACACTTTCTCTGGATGGGTAGTAGCCTTTCCAACCAAGCAGGAAACGGCACAAATAGTAGCAAAGAAATTATTGGAGGATATTTTACCCAGGTATGGTTTTCCCATCCTCTTAGGCTCAGAAAATGGACCTGCCTTCGTTTCCCAGGTAACACAGTGGGTAGCCACAGCAATAGGGGCTGATTGGAAATTGCATTGCACATACTGCCCCTAGAGTTCAGGACAAGTAGAACAGATGAACTGCACTCTTAAAGAGACCTTAACCAAATTAACCCTTGAGACTGGTGGAGACTGGGTGACTCTCCTTCCCTATGCTTTATATAGAGTAAGAAACTCCCCATATACTCTAGGACTCACCCCTTATGAAATAATGTATGGAAGACCACCCTCCATTACACCAAATTTGCAGGCCCATCCTGTGACAGAATTATCTGATAAAGAATTCCTCTCATCCCTAGACCACCTTGAATATGTTCATTCCCTCATTTGGCCCAAGGTTCAAGCCGTTTATGAGAGTGGACCAATTCCAGAACCCCATAAGTTCCAGCCGGGAGACTGGGTTTACGTCAAAAGACATTGGAAAGAGACTCTGGAGCTGAGATGGAAAGGACCCTACATGGTAGTGTTAACCACCCCAACTGCTGTTAAACTAGACAGCATCACGTCGTGGATGCACCACAGTCACACCCGCCTCGCAGACCCTTTTGCCATCAAAGAAGACTATGTGCCCCAGTGGAAACTTCAGCCGAACCAGAACAACCCACTTAGACTGAAATTAAGACGAGTCCCAGACAAAGAGCCATAATGCAGGTACTGCTATACTTCCTATTTCTGACCACCATCTCCAGCTGGGCAAACCCCCATGCCCGGGTTTCTATAAAATGGCAGATTTTCGCTGTTAAAGTTAAAGTTATAGGAGTCGATTCCTGCATACATCATTCACGAGTAAAATCCTGGAACCCTCCATCTTCTACGGAGGCAGACAATGAAGACAGCCAACCACAGACCACCTACACTTGTGAGCCAAGAGAAAGTTTGAAGTTATTATTTAGGAAACAGCAAGAAAAATCCTCATATGGTTTTCTTTTATCATCACTGAATAAGTGCTTCTGACCTGACACTGTTCTACCTTTGCCTATTACTGATTATACTAATCAGATTTATGTTTTCCAGAAATGACATCAAGCTACACGCAATAAAGATGGTTTCAGTCCATGAACCCCTGTATCACTCTCCCTCTGGAGAAACCCTAACTGCCTCCTTCTATCACTGCCCGATTGAGCAGGAAGCAGTTAGATCTAGTCTTCGCCCTTTTTCCCTAACAGCAGTTAGAGTTTCTACTTGGAGAGGGAGAATTGATGCAGGACATTTGGCGCCCTAGCCAGCTCAGCGGAGCTGGTGGACCTGCCGCCTCCTCCTTGGCGGTGTCGGTGCTGCGGCAGCCAGCTGAAGAACCAGCAGACTGGATGACAGGCAAGGAGGGGGACCTCCAACCCCCACCGGAGGCTCCAATAGCCAAAAAGGCTGGACAACTGCCGAGGAGACACCTGTGCCTTGGTGTCTCCTTCACTTTACTTAGGACTAAATGTGGAACCCCCATTTGCTATGCCTAGGTCAATTTCATGTGAATTTCCTAGGCCTCAATTCCATGAATGGACTGTGTCCATTCATTGATACATTCATTCACTTTGCCCCTGGGGAAGGGACTGTGTCCATTCCTTTCCAGGCCAAGGAACCCATACACCTATATATACCCCGAGACTAAAAGCCTAAAGGGGGAGACGGGGAAAGACCGGGAGAGAAACGGAGAGAGCTTTTCTCTCCCCACTTGAGTTCTCTCTCTCTACCAGGAGCTTTAGTGTTTTC
>CAUYRH010119776.1:0-13066 GCA_963574655.1 Perodicticus potto
TTTTTTTTTTATTTTAATAGTGATGGGGGTCTTGCTATGTTTCTCAGGCAGGTCTGGAACCTCTGGCCTCAGATGATCCTCCCCTGTTGCCCTTCCAAAATGCTAGGATTACATGCATGAGCCACTGCAACCAGCCCATAACATTGTTCTTACCACAATCCTGGCTCCACCAAAATTTGTATTGATGTTATTGCCATAAAAATAATTAATTGTATCTGAAATGCTGAATGTTTAGACTGATTTTATGTAATGTTGTAAATGATAGAAATTTACCTCCTCCAAAATTTTTACTGTGATTTCACTTTGATTCCATGAACTTGGTAGAAAAATATCTTAAAGATTATTGGAATTGACTTTTGTCATTTTTTATTTGAAGCATTTAGTGGCACTTACATAAAACTGAGATAAGTGCTATTTGCTTCACTTTTTGTATGTGCACCAGAAAAATTGAAATTGAGAATAAATTATTTAGAAAAATACTCAATTTGATCTAAATGAAAACTCATGCTTTTCAGAATGGAATGTAGCAACTGCAAGTATTAAATTGTTGTCTCTGAAAGCATTCCTCTTAAAATAGCTATTAGCAGAGTAGATGTTGATGTTTCCTCAGAGATTTGTGTTTTCTGCCCTTCTCGTGACTGTTAACTTTACCATCACGCCTCTGGAGAACGGCAAACATTGAAAAACTGTTAAACGCAAGTTTATGTTAATTATTCACTTAAAAAAAGGATATTGAGTGCCAACATTTTCATTAAACATGCTTTCATATTTAGAGTTATTTGCTGCTAAAACTTTTGCAAACTAAAAAAGCTTTATCAAGTAACAAAATAACTATTAGTAGAGCTACAAGATTTAATGAATAACAAGCTAGCAAGAGATTTTTAAAGTACTCTGTACATCATACAGCACTAGTAGTGTGTGTATCAGACCTTTCGTTACCACATTTCCCGTTGACCCTTCTGGATTTTGACTGGTAGCTTCATGCTTCTTCTAAGCTGTGATACACAACACAGCTGGCAACCTGGCAGAGGCTGCAGCTTCGAAACTTCTCTTGTTACCACCTGAAATTGCAAAGAGTTGACTGTCTCTAGCCACTCACTTCTAAGTGTAAGTGGTTTTATCAGTGAGCATACTATATACTATCCACGAAAGGAAGATAGTAGTTGTACTACATTTGGAAAGACTTTAGAAAAGGTGAAAGTTTATTGAAGGTTGGTTTCTTTCTAGATAATACCGTGTGCCTGACAGGCTATGATGGAAGCTGGGAATACATAGATATAACAAACTCACCCCTGATTATTTTAATGCAAGCTTTAATACTAACAGTTTGATAAAAAAGAAAAATCCTGGAAAATTCGAAACCGGTGTAACGGAGGCCTGTTCCAGGCAGACTGGCACCTGAGGCCACCTGCTCACACAGGTGCAAATGCACACAGGCACTAGAGCAACTGGCTCCCAATTCACCTTCCTCCGTTCATTCTTGCTTCCATTCTAAGCATTTTTCCTTTGGCTTACAGTAATGTTCTGATTACAATATTGCTTGTAATACATATTTTTTCCAGGAAGGGAAAGTACAGATACCCTTTCTTCCTCCTTTTTTTTTTCTTTTAATGATACAGTCTCACTCTGTAGCCCTGGGTGGGGTGATGTGTCATCAGAGCTCACCGCAATCAACCTCAACCTCTTGGGCTAGACTGATCCTCTTGCCTCAGCCTCCTGAGCAGCTGGGATACAGGCACTCACCACAGTGCCAGCCAGTTTTTCTATTTGTAAGTAGGATGGGGTCCCTCTCTCTATTTTTGAGTAGAGGGGGGTCCCTCTCTCTCTTGTTCAGGCTGGTCTTGAACTCCTGAGCTCAAGCAAGCCACCTGCCTTGGCCTCCCAGAGGGCTGGGATTACAGGCCCCTGAGCTACTGCACCCCGCTCTTTTCTTCTTGAAAATGTAATTCTTATCTTAAAATAATAAATTGGCTTTCCAGTTTTATAAACAGTAAAACAAAAATATTTTGAATGTGTCTTCTTTTGGGTGTTGTCCTGTATCTTTTCCTGTTACAATATTTTGTAGAAAGAATGGTGTCTGTCTCTGATTTCTCACTCATTCACTCATTTATTCACCCATTCAATCAATCAATCTGTACAGAGGACTCAATGTGAGAAGTCAGGAAAACTTCCAGCACACATGTTTAGTGAATTGTTCTGCGTTCTTTGCAGGCTGTTACCAGTTTCTTCAGATTTGGAAATCTCTTCAAGAAAGTTAATTGGCCGTTTAGTCACGTCATTGTTGAAGGACTTTTGCATTTGATTCAGTGACATGTTGAAAATTGTTGAAATTGTCATTTAAAATAATGAAGAAATTAACCAGAAAAAGTCACTAATAATCATTTGACCTTTTTTGTCTTAAAAACAATTTCCCAATCTACAGTACTATATAATAAAAATCTCTCATTTCTATACAATTCTGAACTACACCTATTTGTTTAAATGACTCATTCAGTGACCTACTTGCAATATATAGATTCTAAAGAAAATTCAAGATGTGAAAAAGTAAAGTTAAATGTGATTTGGACTACATTTCTTTGATTTTCTTTCCACACCACCTGAGATCTTGAAGTCTTCCAACACACTAAGTTTTTAGTGCTATGACCATCTCCAATGTGCTTATAAGTTACCTGGAGGTCTTGTTTAAACATCAATTACAATTCAGCAGGTCTCAGAAGAGGCCTGCGGTTCTGCATTTTTGACAAGCTCCCACAAATGTGGATTCTGCTTATCCATGACCCCATTTGGGTGATAAAGCCCTAGACCAACCAAAATACTACCAATTTGGAATGCTCTATAAAGAGAATTCTGGCAAATAAAAACATATACTAATTTCCATAGTCTTGGTTATATATGTTGAAGTGTTCTTCTTAGGTGCTAAGTAGTGGGCCCAGCCTTGTCTAAGGACATAAAACTATAAAAATGAGCTTTCTGTTTTAAAAACTGAGAGTTTACCATAATTTCTACAAACCTGTAAGTTAATCATTTCATGTACAATAGTATAAAACATTTAGGTATGTGTAACTCTGATAATCAGAATAAGCCAGTGGTTCTCAACCTGTGGGTCATGACCTCTTTGTAACAATGAAAATACTTCCTGCCTATCAGATGTTTATGTTATGATTCACAACAGTAGCAAAATTACAGTTATGAAGTAGCAAGGAAAATAATTTTATGGCTGGGGATCACCACAGCATGAGGAACTGTATTAAAGGGTCGCAGTATCAGGAAGGTTGAGAACCACTGGAATAAGCCATCAATGTATAGCTTATCTGGGTTTCTTAACTGCAACACACAAACCTCAGTCTACCTACTCTGTGTGGAAATATTTTTAAACAGTGAAAGTCCTCAAGGATTCAAGAATAATAGCATCATTAATGTTCTATGTGTATGTGCTTTTGTTTGTTACATAATAGTATATTATTATAAATATTTGTTATTTTTCCCTTAGTTTAATCATTATATATTTCAAAGAAAATTTCTATTTAATAAAAAACTTTTTAATAAAAAATATTATAGTTTATCTTTTCTAAGAAAAGTAATACATCTAGTATAAAGATACAAAATATAAAATATCATGAATACAACAAATTATATGTTAAATGAAATACACAAGATCTTTCAGCCACATACTGCTTCTTCTATTTCTCAAAAACCTTGAAACGCTTAGTTATTACCCTACTCTTGTAAGAAACAGGCACTTTAAAAAACCATTGTTTGTATTTCTATAGTAATCATAACCCTCAAATTCTATCTGATTTTTTTTGGTTAAAGCAGGCTCATTGGCTTAAGTACAATAAATGTTCTTAAGTATGGCTAGGGTCATTTCCATAATTCTTTATTTTTAATTTTTCCTTAGCATTCTTCAACCTGACAGTGTGCTGTAATTTTGCAAAACCAAATTCTATTCAGACATAATCTTTGGTAGAAAAAAGTAAAAAACCAAGAAGACAGACATCACATTTAATGCCACTTTGCCCTTCCATCATCAAACCAATGGACAGGAAGAAAAAACGTCACAAAGTAGTTCATCATGATGGTAGGATGGATGAATTTGCTAGAAATAGAGTTGTCATCCAAATTTGGATTGGTTTATACCAATTACTGTGATCTTGCACCTGGAAATTAAAACTAGCGACAAGTGCTATGTTCGTAAATTGCATACAAAAGTGGCACTTGTGTGCTTATTCTTTTTGTCTAGAATGCTTTTATATACATAGTAAGAGCAATACTTTCTAAAATACTTTCAAAATTCTTCCTTGAATTTTTGTGTTTTATAAAGATCTCTATACAATTCTTTTTAATAAACAAGAGTCTTATTCTGTGTTTCTCTTGGCGTTCTAGCAAACATTCGTGCCATGTTTAATTATGAAAATGTTCATTTAATTGAGAGGGTTGAATAAATTATATGCTTAGCTGGTGAAAGCACTTTCTCTTCTAAATAAGCAATTTGACATAAAATACTTTATAGAATAACTCATCTATGTTTTACTGATTCTTGAAATTTATGTCAGGAACTTTCATTTTATCTGTTGGAGCCACATACTTCCAACTAGTGTTTTCGACAGTATTCCTAGATGAAGTCAAATATAATTTTCATGCAGCTTTTCCTTTGAAGAGCAAGCACTTCAGCAAATAAAGTTGCAATGTACCTCATAAAGCCACATCCTCAATGAATGTCTTTCAGAGGAAGCACTGACTTTTTTCTTCAACCAAAACAGGATACTTAAAGGCTTCAGAGATAAAATAACAGAACCTACCGTCTCTTAGTATCTGAAACCACAATCTATACCTGTCATTTATTGTTTTGTAAATGAACTAAAAATAAAAGATTGATGGGCTGTGTGAAATCCAGTTCTGTTAAGGGCTCCAGAGAAGACATGTGCTTAGGACGCTAGGAGTTACTCAATGATTTTCTCTCCATGCTGTTTCAAAGAGAGTTCTCAGCACACTTGCTTCCTTTGACATTTTATTCCTATTTGGCTGTAGGGCAAAATAATAATTTTAGCTTATTAAATTAAGTTTAGCTTATTAAATTTTAGTTTATTTCCATAAATGTACTCAGCACATGATTTTGCCTTCTATTGTAATTTTCCAAAAAGTCAAAACTTGTCAATTTTCTGTGTCTTCTCCTTTAACTCTTCTGAAAAGGTAGTCGCAGCCAAATAATTTTTCTTTCTTAGAGGCCGTGGTTATGTCCAAAAATAATGCTAATATACATATATGTTGTTGTCTGGATATTGGGACACCCTCCTGCTCACGAAAATCTCTTAACCAATTTGCTTTCTCCCTTACCTGTCTCTTCTCTTTCTATCATCTCTCACGCCACCTCTTTCTGTCACTGTCTTTCCATTTTCACCTCAACTCTATTTTTACTTGTCTCCTATATTTTCAACTTCTTCAGCTTTACTAGCTTTTTCCTTTCAGACTCGTGTCTTTCATTAACAATTTTTTTAGTAGGGGCAGGGTCTTGCTATGTTGCCCAGGATAATTGAAATCCTGACCTCAAACCATCCTCCCTCCTCAGCCTCCCCAAGTGCAGGGATTACAGGCATGAGCCACCACTCCCACCTGGCCTCAGGCTCCCTTCTGAATGTGGGCACTCCTAGTCTCTTTTGTTTTAAAAATATGCTTCTCTTTTCTTCCTTTCGAAACCAAACTTCTTTTTATTCATTTACTCATTTTGTATTTTATTTTTTTTTTTATTACATCATAGCTGTGTACTTTAGTGCAATCATGGGGTATAATGTGCTGGCTTCATATACAATCTGAAATATTTTCATCCAACTGTTCAACATAATCTTCATTGGATTTTCTTGGTTATTATGTGAAAACATTTGTATTCTGCATTTAGTAAGTTTCACCTGTACCCTTCTAACATGCGCCATAAGTGTGATCCCACCGTTTACCCTCTCGCCACCCATTCAAAACCAAACTTCTTGAAGCGATAGAACACCCCATACGCAGCTATTGCTTCTCCTCTAATTCAGTCTACTGCAGTTTAGTCTCACCTAGCACACCTTTAAGACACCGAAATCATTAACTTCTTCCACATAAAACAGCTTGCATACAGTGTCTTACTTAGAGTCTGTGGCATTTGATAAGAGTTGAGTATTTCCTTCTTGATTTGACTCATCACTGCCTCCAATTGCCTTTATTTTGTCTGTCTCCTGCATTTTCTTCTTTCTCTCACTAGTCTTGGGACAAAAAATATTTAAGTAAAATCATGAGCAGAGCTGAACAAATTCTTAGGAATCAATGAAAATTAAATGTCAATCTGATTATAAAGAAAAAGATATTAAACTTCCCAGACCCCAATATTATATATGAAAAGCAGTTATTATCTCTACTTTTAATTACTGAAATATATAAAATTATAATTTAGTCTTCAGTTATCACCATAGGAAGAACTGGTTTTTTCTGCTCACACATCATTGGGTGGAAAATATTGCTCGTGTTGCTTGAACGGACGGGGTCAGGAGAAACCACTGAGTCAGGAGGGGCAGGATTAACATTTTCAACCCTAGAATGATTAGTTTATAGGAAAGCAGCACTAGACTCTGAACTCTCTGAGTTTTTCTGTTTCTCAAAAAAGAATGGTTTAAAAAGATACTAATCTGTGACAACTTAAAAAATAAGTCAATCCGTCTGCTAAATTCTCCATTCACCTTCATGAGGAAGAGTAGTATATTTGTGCCCTGTCCTCCTTAACAAAGTCCCAAAATGAGGTGACTTGCAACCATAGAAACTTCCTCTCTCAGAGTTCTGGAGGATGGACGTCAAGTGTCAGCAGGGCCATGCTCCCTCGAGGCTCTAGGGAGAAACTTTTCTTGTCTCTTCTAGCTTCTGGTGGGTGCTGGCAATCCTTAGTGTCCCTTGGATTACAGATACATTACTTTAGCCTCTGCCTCTGTCTTTACAGTCATTTTCCCCTGTGTGTTTATCTCTGTGTCCAGATTTTCCTCTTCTTATAAGGGTACTGGTCATAGTGGATTTAAAGCCTACCCTAATCAGGGATCATCTTAAATTGATCACATATGTAAAGACCCTCTTTCCAAATAAAACCATTTTCACACATTCTGAGAAGACATGCATTACAGGGGGACACTATTTCACCTCGTTGGCATAAATGGAAAAATACTAAAATGAATATTTTCAAACATAACAAAGGAAAAGGGATTTTTAAAAAACATATGACTAATCTCATGTTACTTTGTTTTTTCTTCTTCAAAATTTACTGGGATAACAATAACAATAAAATGATAAGATATATCATAGCAAATAAAAAATACACCCATTGGAAACTGACGGTATAGGAAAATTTATTTTAATGTAGAATAATATTCTCAACTAGATATAACAAGACTAGGATGATAGGAAAAGGAAAAAGTCAGCAAAAAAGATAGAAATAAATAACATTATTAGAGGATTAATAAATAAAGCCAAGAACCAAAAGTTAAAATATATACACAAATACATGAAAATAGGAAATATAAAAAAGAGGATAAAGTCATGAATTTCTGTAACTACTTAATGTAAATTATAGAGAGGAAACACATAATAAACTATCAAAAATACAAAAAAAAATTTATACTTGAAAGATATAAATTTCCAAATTAAAGGTGTCTAATAAAAGTGGCACATAGAAAAAAAATGAAAGAAAATAGGACACAAAATATGACATTTCAAAATAATAGGTATAAAGAAGAAAATGCTTCCTTCCAGAGAAAATAACAAAGGTCACCTACAACAAGCAGAACATCAGCCTCCCAAAGTCAAGGCATGACCCACCACACCTGGCCCCAAGGGTGCTTTATAGAGGCAATCTCCACAATGTGACAATGTAATATAGAAAACATAAAGCTAAGATCATGCACAACAATGAAAGACAGGATGCTTTCCCTAGAATCAAAAATAAGAAAGAATATCTGCTCTCACCACTTTTATTCAATATTGTATTGGAGGTTCTGGCCATTGCAATTAGGCAAGAACGATAATTAAGAAATAGCATCCAGACTGGAAGGGAAGAAGTAAAACTATTTTTCTTTGCAGATGACATAATCTTGTACACATATTTGAGGAATAATTTTACTTACAAAATATATAAAGTTCTAAATAATCCACTAAAAACTATTAAAAGTTTATAAGAGCTAATAAGGTATACGGGATTACAGAATACAAGATCAATATACAAATACTAGTTTTATTTCTATATGCTAGCAATAAACCACCTGAAAATGAAATGAAAAAATAATTCCATTAGTGTTAGTGTCAAAAAGAATAAAAGTCTTAGAAATAAACTGAAGTGCTAAACTTAGAACACAATGAAATATTGTTGAAAGAAATTAGAAGTAGATGTAAATTCCTGGATTGGAATATATGTAATTGTTAAGAAAGCAAAATTCTCTGAATTGATCTACAGATTCAAGGCAATTCCTATCAGAATATCAACTAAATTTTTGTTGAAATTGATGAACTGATTCTAAAATTTATCTGAAATTGCCTAAGATCCAGTATAGTCAAAACAATTCAGAAAATGAAGAGCAAAGAAAGAGGATTCACACTTTCCAATTTCATAACTTACTACAAAGCAACAATAGTTAAGACAGTATATTATTGGCACAGGGATAGAAATAAAGATAAATGGGATAGAATAGATAGTCCTAAATAATATCTATGGTCAATTAATTTTTGACAAGAATACCAAGACCACTCAATGAGAAAAGAATATTTTTTTCAAAAAATGGTGGTTGGGTAAGTGGATAGTCATGGGCCATAATGATGAAGTCCAATGCTTACTTCACACTATATGCAAAAATTAACTCAAATATATCAATATAAGAGCTAAAATTCTTGGAAGAAAACAAAAAGGAAATATCGTGACTTTAGATTTGGCAAAGGATTTTTAAATATGATGCCAAAGGAATGAGCAAGAAAAGAAGAAAAATGGATAAATTGAGTTTTGTAAGTTTTATTCTCCAAAGGACACTATCAAGTAAATAAAAAGAAAACTAAAGAATATGAGAAAATATCTATAATCAAATATATAATAAAGGACTTGAATCTAGAATATTTTAAAGACAATTTTAAAAAGACAACTAACTCAACTAAAAAAATGAGCAAAGTATCTGACTATTCATTTCTCCAAGGAAGATATTTCTACAGCTTGCAGTGATTTTCAACCAGTGTGCCATGGCACATTGGTGCACTGTGAGAGGATCACAGGTATGCCATGAAAAATTTTAAAGATCATTTATTGAATTATTTTGAAAGGAGTTCAGAGCCCAGTAATATTCTGTGCTTTGTCTTTTTTTTTTTTTTTTTGATCAACACAATTTAAGGGTGCCGTGGAACTTTAACTATAGGTTCAAGTGTGCTGTGAGATAAAAAAGGTTGAAAATCACTGCAATAAACAAATGAAAAGATGGTCAACATTATTAGTTATCAGAGAAATCCAAATAAAAACCATAGTGAGATACTCTATCACAGAAGGGCTAGATTTAAAATCATGTGATAACAAGTGTTGGTAAGTATGTGTGGAAACTGGAGCCCTCATAAACTGGTGGTGAGAATGTAAAATTGTACATTCATTTTAGAAAAGTGTCTGGTATTTCCTCTAATAGTTAAACTTAGAGTTACCAGAAATTCCATTTTTAGACATGGTTTTCACTTCATTTTAGAAAAATGTCTGGCATTTCCCCTAATAATTAAACTTAGAGTTACCAGAAATTCCACTTCTAGACATAGTTTTCACTTCCATTGAAGAGAAGAGCTTGAATTGGGTTGCCAAATGATTAGGGTTTACTGCGGTGATAGCTAACGAATACGGGGTTTCTTTTGGAGGTGACAAAAATGCTCTAAAATTGATGGTGATTACATGTAGTAGTGAATATATTAAGCACTAAAATTGTACATTTTCATTTTAAATGGATAAGTTGTACAGTATGTGAATTATATCTCAAGAAAGCTGATTTTTTTTCTTTTATTCATTTTTTTTTAAAGTAAGAAATGAAGGTGTGTGGCTTCTGAGCCTAGGTTATATGCTATATCTTGTTTTTGCCTTCTCTCTCTTGGATTGCTCACTTGAAAGCCAGCCACATATTTTGAACATGTTCAAGCAGTCCAGGGAGCCCAGATGGGTAGGAATTCAGGCCACCAGCCAGCAACCAGCCCCACAGGAGTGGGAAAATATCCTCTTGCCCCTCAAGCCTTCAGATGCCTGAGACCATAGCCAACATCTTAACTACCACGTTGTGAAAGATTCCTAGCCAGAACCAATCTAAGCTGCGTCTGAATTTTTGACCCACAGAAATTGTGAGCTAATAAGTGTTTATTGTTGTTGTAAGTAGCTAAGTTTTGTCATTTGTTGACCAGCAGTAGATAACAAATACAACAGCATTGGAAAGAAAGAATATACCAGGTAGATGTTATAACAGGTTCAAAAGGGTTTGTCAAAACAGAACAAATTATTATGGAGTGAAGGAATGTTGAGATGAATTGCAAATGTTGATAAAACAAGTTTTCAACTGAGGGGAAGAAGTCAATTAAATCACTAACAGATAGAGCAGAATTTCCCTGTCTCTCAGGTACCTACAAGTTACAAAGAATTGCAAAATAACTCAAGAAAAGGAACAAAGTTAGAATCTGGTAACTCAAATGGATATACCCTAGACGATGTGTAGTTTTCCACTGAAATACAAAAAAAAATTGTTTCATACAGTGTGTAGGCTAACTTTGTGAAGTAGGTGTTCTTTCTTTGTAGAGGAAGAAACAGAAGCTTTAAAATTCGTTACATAACTTGTTTATATTCCTACAGTTACCAAAGGCATAATTAGAAATATAAATTCTCTCTGTGTGTGGATGGGGCTTGGTGGTGTGTTATCAAGGATCATCTTGATCCTTGATATTGATAACTGCCTTTATTTTTAATTTCAAAATATAATGATACTTGGTTTTTCAGTGGCTTTATGAAAAAGAGAATATTGTCACTTTACCACCTGCGATCCAGTCAAAATGAAATAATTTTGCTTTTCAGAACCTTTTCTACTGTGAATGGTGTCCTATCTTTTTCTAGTCATTTCTGAGAAGGGGAGGCAGCTTCGGGGCAGTCAGGGAAAGATCATGAGGTGGCAATGAAAGCACCCCAAACAATGGCAACACTCCGTAAGTGTGTTTTTTTTTTTCTCTTGTATAATTACCTCAACACCATTAGCATTTTCTCTCTTTTCTTTTCTTTTTACCCTGCTTTTGTAAGTCTTATCTCCTCCCTGGTGTTTTACTTCGTTGGTCTGGTTTTACCATCCTAACTCGAGTCTGGACCTGGCTAGACTTTGCTAACTTTGGGTGCAAATTTTCCATAACTAGTTTAGACAAGGGAGGAATCATGATAATTTCTCCTGGCTCTTGCCCAATTTAGTTTTTGTAACATAGGCAATGCCTATGGCATCTGCAGATCAAATTGCACCCTTTCCATCCCATAGCCTTCCCCTGGAGACTACAGAACTCCACCATATTCACACTGTGTACTGCAGGGCTGTTCAGGTATCCAAATACTGACAGTAAGTAAGTGCTCTAAAAGTAGAGTAATTATCAGACAAACAAAAAGCACAGAGGATAGTTTTAAAAGGACACTGAAGGACCTTTAAAGGAATGGATAGGAAATGGTAGGTGCAATCAAATTTCTCACTAGGTTTTCTTGTTCGGTCTTTCCACAGAATTGTCTGTCAGGTATATGCCAAAGTTATAATTTTTTTAAGTTATTCAAGGATCATTAGGATTTTAGGAAATTATTTCACATGAATCACTAGAGACTAATAAAATAAGAAAAATAAAATTGGCTCTTTCTGGAAACAATATTTCTTTCAGTCAAGGTCACACCTGGAGGAGGGGAATACTTGGCAGAGTGAAAGGTGAACCTGTCCCATGAGTGGAACTAATCACGGGGCAGCCGTGACCCAGCCACGTCTTCACATGCTAGTTCTCAGTAAGAAATAAAACTACTGAACACTAACATTTTAAGGGGGCTCACCAGGAATTATCATATTATTCATATAAAGACAAATATTTAGATAAGTTTGCAATAGACTTTCACTTCGTCCAGATTATACTGTTTGTTTGTTATCTATGAAGTCATGGTAAAGAGAGTGGAATGATTTCAGGAAAAAATGTTGTCAAACTATTACACATACATTCATTTAGGTTTTTAATTCTATTAGTCAGGGAAAGTGACCGAATAGTAGAAAGATACTGTGACAGAATCTATTCATTGATTCTTTTTATTGACTCCATGAAACCAGTTCCTGTGCTAAAACAAAATGACTTTAAATGCTTAAAAAGATTAATTAGTTGCTAATAATCAGATGAAAGCTTATTAGTCCATGTTAGTTTTAGAAAATGTACTCTCTTTAAGAGATAGTTGAGTATCTTAGACTTTGGCGTTGTGTGGGAGGTAGGCTGAGTTCCTTCAGGCAGGACATCCCTGTACTCCCATTTAAGAAGAAAGGAGTCTGGAGGTTGCCCAATTGGGAATGTCTGCATGTCTATCCCTGTGTGAGGAAATCAGTATTACAGGAGGGCTAAAACCATCAATTAGTAGTTTAGATTAGGAAAGCTAAGATGTTCACCTGAAAAGATAAGACTCGCTCCCCACCCCACCCCCCTTCCTTGCAGGCATTATCAGGCCATTTCAGATGTTTTATTACCCTACATCCCTGTTTATCATCCCATTACCCTTTACCTAGACTCCCTCAGGGTCATAATCTCCCCTCTTTCATTTTTTTTTAATAATTTTATTAAATCATAATTGTGTACATTGGTGCAATCATAGGGCAGAATGTGCTTCATATACAATCAGAAACATTTTGATCGTACAGGGAAAAGGGAATGGGAGGGGAGGGGAGGGGGAGGATGGGTGGAGGGAGGGCAATTGGTGGGATCACACCTACGGTGCATCTTAGTAGGGTACTGGTGAAACTTATTAAATGTAGAGTATCAATGTCTTTATATAGTGATTAAGAAAATGCTATGA
>CAUYRH010119777.1:0-13600 GCA_963574655.1 Perodicticus potto
GTTGTGGCGGGCGCCTGTAGTCCCAGCTACTTGGGAGGCAGAGGCAAGAGACTCACTTGAGCCCAGGAATTGGAGGTTGCTGTGAGCTGTGATGCCACAGCACTCTACCCAGGGTGACAGCTTGAGGCTCTGTCTCAAAAAAAAAAAGTTATTGTTCAAATAATATACTTTGGTCAAAATTAAATCCAACTTATGTAAGAATTAGTGACTATTTTCTTTTTTTTTTTTCTTTTCCTTTTCCCCACCCTCTCCCTCCTTCTCTCTCTCTCTGCTCTCCCCTTCTGCCACACCCCACTGTGTCCTTAATTGTTGTTAATTGTCCTCATATCAAAGTTGAATACATAGGATTCATGCTTCTCCATTCCTGTGATGCTTCACTAAGAATAATGTGTTCCATCTCCATCCAGGTTAATACAAATGCTGCAAATTCTCCAATTTTTTTTTTTGTAGAGACAGTCTCACTTTATCACCCTTGGTAGAGTGCCATGGCATCACACACCTCACAGCAACCTCTAACTCCTGGGCTTAGGCGATTCTCTTGCCTCAGCCTCCCGAGTAGCTGGGACTACAGGCGCCCACCACAACGCCCGGCCAAAATCTCCATTTTTTTAATGGCTGAATAATATTCCATGGTATTATATATACCACAGATTGCCAATCCATTCCTGGATTGAGGGGCATCTAGGCTGTTTCCATATTTTGGCGATTGTAAATTGAGCTGCAATAAACAGTCTAATACAAGTGTCTTTATGATAAAAGGTTTTTTTTCCTTCTGGATAGAGGTTCAGTAATGGGATTGCAGGATCAAACGGGAGGAGTTGAGTTCTTTACCCCGTTAGTTTCTTAGAGGCTATAAAAAGTGATAGTTAAGGATGTGGTCTCTAAAGCAGACCTAGCCAGATCCAAATCTCAGCCTTGTCATGCACTAGCTTTCCATAAATAATGTTGGGCAAAGTGTCTGGACCTCAATTTCCTCTTCTTTAAAATGGAGATGACAGACTCGGCACCTGTGGCTCAACGGGCTAAGGCGCCAGCCATGTACACCTGAGCTCACGGGTTCACCTCAGTTCTAGTAGCTCAGTCTGGTGTCAGCTCTCTGCAGGCCCTGGATAAGGTCCTGTGGTTGCAGAGACAAGAAGCACAGGAAACTCAGGAATAAAAATGGAGACAGTGATGCAAGTAAAACTACCAAAAGTTTTCAGAAAGTAGGGAATGGGGCAGCACCTGTGGCTCAAAGGAGTAGGGCACCGGCCCCACATATGGGAGGTGGCAAGTTCAAACCCACCCCCGGCCAAAAACTGCAAAAAAAAAAAAAAAAAAAAAAGTAGGGAATGAAAAGGAAATTTATCTGGACCTGGCAGCTCATGCTTGTAATCCCAGCACTTTGAGAGTCTGAGGCAGGAAGATCACTTGGGCCCAGGAGTTTGAGGTTGCTGTGAGCTATGATCTCACCACTGCACTCTAATGTAGGTGCCAGAACAAGATCCTGTCTCTAAAAAAAAGAAAATGAAGGCCAGGTGTGGTAGCTCATCCATCTAATCCTAGCACTCTGGGAGACCGAGGTGGGTAGATCGCTTGGCTCAGGAATTCAAGACCAGCCTGAGCAAGAGCAAGACCCTGTCTCTAAACATAGCCAGGTGTTGTGGCTGGCGCCTGTAGTGCCAGCTACCTAGGAGGCTGAGGATAGAGGACAGCTCGAACCCAAGAGTTTGAGGTCGCTGTGAGCTATGATTCCATTGCAATCTACTCAGGATGACAGAGTGAGACTCTGTCTCAAAAAGAAAGGAATGGAAAAGAAAAGAAAAGAAACTTAGGAATCAGAGAAACTGCCAGTCCACTAATAATTAAACCTTGGAGTGAACAGGAAATCCAGGCTTTTCTAGAAGAATGGGGAATCTGAAGATGAGGAGCGAGAATCATGTACTGTCAAAGTAACTGCCAAGGGGGTCAGGCACGGAGCACGAAAAAGAGCAGACACTTCTACAGATACCAACTTGCAGGACTTATACTGAACTATTAATGAGGCCAATTGAGGCTGAGTTGCTTAGAGGAAGAGGGCTTGGACACTCATCTTGGGTAGACTGACCCAGAAGTGCTGGAGATCCAACCCTGAGTATAGTGACATAAGAACTGGGTTGAGAGGGTTTAGGAGGAGAAAAGGAAGTCTCAAAAGCCTATTTATGTGTGTTTGTGTAAACTGAAAATGGTTAAACTTCCCATCTGCAGTGGCATACCAAGCAAGGTGGCGTGGTAGGAGGCAGCTGCACCATGGGGAGAATTTTATCACTACCATTGTTTTATAGTTGTTGGTGCGTGGTAACAATCAAAAGTAATGTTTAGAATTATTTATAAATTCTCCACAGACAATGCAGCCTCTTATTGCCTGCACCTGGGGAACCATCCCTCTGCTCTGACCTTGCTAAGTGACAGCCTGTGTGGCCTATGTGAGTGAACAGTTCAGCTGCTCTATCAGATTGTGAACGGGGGCGAGGCGGGGGAGCACTGTGAGTGAGGATTGTTTTGTACATAATAGTCTCATTTTATGCTGCATAGTTTTGTACAAGAGTTGTGTTTCCTAAATATTTGGCAACTTAAGGAATAATTGAACTTGAGTGATAATGAAAGAGAAGAAAATATGGGCAGAAATTTCATAAGCAGACGTTTAATTTAAACATGAAGAAAATCTTCCTAATTACTCTGGTTGTAAAATAATACAAAATGGGAAGCTATGCCATCTCATTAGAGACGTAGGGGTTTTAAATGCTTATATGCTTTGGCTAAGCCTTTGGGAGTCTGGTGAAGTCTGTAGAGTCTCAGAATTGTCTTCAACTGCATAAAATAAGATATCATGAGATCACAAAGAAAAACAACTGTACTGAGTAAAGTTTTCAAAAAATTCTAAAAGTGGCCAGGTGTGGTGGCTCACACCTATAATCCCAGCACTCTGGGAGGCCAAGCCAGGTGAGCTCACAGGTTCAAGACCAACCTGAGCCAGAGCGAGACGCTTGTCTCTAAAAACAGCTGGGCGTTGTGTCAGGCGCCTATAGTCCCAGCTATTTGGGAGGCTGAGGCAAGAGGATTGCCTGAGCCCAAGAGTCTAAAGTTGCTGTGGGCTGTGACATCACAGCACTCTACTAAGGGTGACAAAGTAAGACTGTCTCAAAAAAAAAAAAAATTCTAAAAGTATGATACCAAGACTTAAAGGTGAATCTAACCACTACTGTTAACTATAATTATTAATGAGCATTTGTGACATTTTGAAATTTCTGTAATAACTGAAAGGTGATATAAAAATGTCTGAATTCTATTGAAAACAGTCACATACACTGCAAATACCTGTGTAGATTTACTGCCTACATTTATCATTGGAGACAAAGCTAAATTTCAGCTAGAGATTAGTGAAAATAAAATGTAATTTTTCCCTATCCTCCCTCATGGCCCTTTGGGATTCTGGGTAAAGAGCCCTGCTTTACAGCCAGTGATGTATCAGAGCAGAAAGGAAGCCTGATCAGGAGAACATATTAATCTCTGCCATGAGCCCTCTGGGCATCTAAAAGCACCTCTCTCAGCTTTACACTCAGAGCCAGCCTCACCAGTAGCCTCTCTTCTGTCCCAAGCCTTGTCTCAGGGATCAGAGAGCAGGAACTCTCCACATACCCACTGTCCTTCCATCTGAATCACTACCAAAGACTCTTCCACTGGCCAAACTCCCAAGGATGTGACATTTGGAGAAATGATGGGGAAAAAAGAGCTGATATGCAATGACAATGTCCTCTAACTATTTAAATAGAAACATCAGATGGGGCCCCAGCCCTGAAGATTGAGTCTATCTGGGGAGGAAAACGAATTGGCATTTCAGGTCAGCTATGTTGTCATTACCAAAGTAGATGTTGGTTCCAAAGATTTTTTTTCTAGCTACTAGGGTCAATGACATTTTATGCTTTTAAGATGAGAGACCCAAAGGCAGAGGACATCATGGGATATAGTGTTGTAAGTCTGGAAGACATGTGTCTGAAGTGGGATACACAGCACTTAGGTCAGGGAAGCCACCAGGAAGTGACACTGCCCTGGGATGCCCTTTATATCACATAAGAATGTAGAAGAACTAACATTTCCTGAGGACTTACTCCCTGCTGGGGCTGCACATTGTGTATGTCATATTTATCATAAACTGTTTTCCATAAGGTAAGTGCTTTGCTTTTCAAAAAAACTGTCTTTTTTTGGAGACAGAGTCTCACTCTGTTGTCCCAGGCTAGAATGTCATGGTGTCAGCCTAGATCACAGCAACCTCCTGGGCTCAAGCAATTTTCCCGCCTCAGCCTCCTGAGTAGCAGGGACTATAGGTGCCTGCCAGGATTCCTGGAATTTTTTCTATTTTTAGTAAAAACAGAGTCTCACTCTTGTCCAGGCTGATCTCAAACTCCTGAGCTCAAGAAACCCTCCCAACCTGGCCTCCCAGAGTGCTAGAATTACAGGCATGAGCCATTGCACCAGGCCCAATATCACATTTTTTAAGCCGAGTTTTTATAAACTTCTTCCAGAGTAGATGGACATAAACTTCTGCTGAGAGGGCCATGGTCATGACTTAAAGTTGGAGTAGGACAAATGTATTTTCCTTCATACATGCACATATGCTCATGCAAAGAGCATATGTGTTATTTCTTTTAAATTGCACTTGGTCCTTCTGCAGGACTACTCTTTGAGTTATACTTAATATTACTAGTTGACACATCAAGAGATTAGGAAAATAAACAATTTTGCTTTTATTTCTTTACACAAAATTGATTGGTCTTGATAGTCTTAAGGGAAAACAAGAGAAAAAAGTAAAGGTAACTACTGCATGTATCATAATGGTGAGAAGAAAAAAATATTTGGTATTACTCTAATTGACACTCAGAGAGTTGCTTGTCTATTTGTGATGGAATCCAGATTTGAGCATTTGGGCATTTGTTAGATTTTGCCACCTAGATCTATTCCCCATTCTTCTGGTAGTAGGATCTGATCTTTCAGGGCCACTATCCTCCAACACTGGATAATCTGGTGGTACTACTCATCAAGGGACGCTCCCCCTTGCCCCGCCTCAGCTGAGTGTGGGCACCTGACCCAACCTTAGCCAATCAGAATTCTTTCCTTTTCACTCAAAGACCTTGCTGTCCAGTTACTGGAACTGTCCTGGCTTCTGTCCTTTCCAAGTATCACCTGTTTAGCTTTTTATTCAGTTCTGTAAATATCATTCCAATAATCTTCTCTTAATTATTAATTGGTTACTTTTCTACAACCGGCTGCCTCCTCAGCTCCAAGACTTCCACTCTGTAGCCGGGAGTTGTGGCAGACACCTGTAGTTCCATATAATTGGGAGGCTGAAGTAAGAGAATTGCTTGAGCCCAAAACCAAGAATTGGAGGTTGCCGTGAGTTGTGATGCCACGGCACTCTACCCAGGGCAACAGCTTGAGACTCTGTTTCAAAAAAAAAAAAAAAAAAGACTTCCACTCTGGAGTTATGGAACAAAAGGTGAATGTGGGGAGAAGGATGGAGCCACTGAGTGGTGGTATGGTTTTGAGCTCATTACTTGAAATAGGAAGAAAACCTCACAGGGCTGGCGTGTGAATTCAATGAGATGAAATATATGCTCTTGGGGTGGCGCTTGTGGCTCAAAGGAATAGGGCACCCGGCCCCATATATCAGAGGTGGTGTGTTCAAACCCAGCCCCGGCCAAAAATTGCAAAAAACCCACAAAACATACATTCTCACACACACACACATATATACATATATATATGTTCTCGGAGATCATGAACTTTTGATTTAATTCTCTGCTAAATCCACAAGACCTATCACAGAACACAGAGAAGGGCATGAATAAAACTTGTTGGTTTAATTAATACTGGATCTAAAAGTTACTTTGTTAACTCTAGTGTATAACATGAATAGCTATGTCCATTATGCCCAGGATGAAGAGAGCTTATTTCTATTCTCTCTCTCCTCAAAGGTTTGTCTTGGTCTTGTATCTCTACAGTAAGTTTGACTACTTTATTTTGGAATGTAGTCAATTTGCCTGCTTCCCATAATGCCTGATATCCTAAAATGAGAAAAGCCACCTTACTTACTGGAGGGTAGGTGGGTTCATATTTATAGGATGGGAAGAAAAAAGGATGTCCCCTCTTTCATCCTCAGGGCACATGTCCACATTCAGTAAGTCTAAAATTGATGCTAAGGTAAGCACCTGCCCCATGTTATGGGAGACAGTGCTGTTGAACACTGCGTAAATGTTTTTCACAAATCCCAGTTAAGAAACAACATAGAGTAAGGTGAGGGCACAAAGGTAGAGAAATAGGGAAGTGGCACTGCTTTAAAGAACAGAGATCCATGAATAGCACTGGGGGGATGATACAGCCCATGAGGACACCTCCAAATCCTTCGCATATGACACTAGGGATCTCTGTACTAGATATAGACCCTGGTCTCCGGGATTAGCAGAGGGAGGGATACTGACACAGCTCTGTCCTACGGAGTGGTACCAAATGTGTCTGGGTCTATGAGACTGTGTCCCTGATCAGCAAAACAAATGAGAGAGAAGTTTGAGGGGTGGTGGTGTTGCCCAGAAATTGTAAGTTTCGGCCTGGTGATCACAAGGCTCCAAGTAAGCTACAGAACAGAGGATTTGGAGGTTGAAGGAAAAGCTTCAGCGCAGAGGGCAAGAGGGAAGCTTCGCTATTTTCAGGGGCAACCGAAAGCGTCAGGGACAGCTCTATCTTCTGATTCATGCTGCCCCCTGGAGGTTAGTGTGGGTATCGCGGCTCCCTTTCAAGGTACTCGATCTCCTTTTCATCTCAGTTCTGGATCATCCTGTCCGGAGTCAGAGGGTTCGTAAGGAACCCCGGAGGAAATTAAATGTCCCCGAAAACTGCGTGCTCTAGCACTCACTTGAATGATAACCGAGTTTCATTATCGCGAGCCTCCCGAGTTGTCCCTTAGCCCTACTGCTTATATTTCAGCACCTCCCCTAAGTGAAATCTGCAAAACCCCTTGTGTAACAGTCAAGTTTGAATATTGGGTTCCGGGAGAGAGAAAGAAAAGAAAACAAAACTATGAAGAACGACGGCCTGCCTGCACAGCCCTCCCCCTCATCGAAGCTTTAGGTGACTTATGTTAAAGTCGCCTGTCTCTACTCAGTGTCCCCCGCGGGGTTATTAGAGAACCTCTCTTTGGGAACCCACCCGCATTACCAAATCCCCAAACCGTGGCCTTTCTCCTGTCCTCCCTGAACATCTTGATACCCCAAGATCAATACAGGGAATAGAGGGGTGCAGAACTATAAGAGGATTCCTTGGCCAGAATCTGGGGTGAGTTTGCGGCCCCTCAGAGCCCAGCACACCTCTGTCTTATTCCCGGCAGGGCCCAGGGAAAGTGCGGGCGGAGAGTCGAGCCGGGTAAACCTGAAACTACGCCAAGAGGAGGGGATAAAAGGCGGTGGTCAGAGAAAGGTCAGCGAGGGACACAGTCCTGGCCCAGCCCCCAAAGCGTCTGGACCAATCAAGGGTCGCTCTCCCCCCCTCTATGCCCGCACGCCTTTCTCTGCTCTCGGGCCTTGAGAGCAAACACCTTCAAAGCTGCAAAGTGGAACGCGGTTAACACCGGCGCTGACACCACAGCAGCCAGGCCCCTCTTCCAGCAACGTCCCTGAGGACCTGTAAGGTTCCCCCAGGGGCTGTGCTCCGGTCCAACGCCGAAGCCTCCTGAACCAAGAAACAAAACCCAGGAAGTAGAAAAGGAAGGTGACTCTGGAGAAGTCATGGGGCCACTTGAAGGACAAAGGAGAAAGGAAATGGGAGAAGAGTGTTATTATGTCATATTAAACATTTATTATTTTCTGCAGACGGACCTTGGAATAATTTTCAAGTCAGAAGGGATGAATTAGTGTTCAAGCTGCTGAGACTTTAGGTCAAAAAGCTATAGGAAAAAAACCACCTTGAGCAAAAAGAAAACAAGCAAACAAAAACAAGTGACTTGGAGACAGTCACCCCTTGCTACCATTCCAACAGCTGAGGCTTCATGCCTCAGGACATGGTGCTAAGAGTTGAGTGAGGCAGTGAAGGTTTTTACTGAGGGAAGAAATGAGCCTTGGGTGTGTGGGAACAGGAGAGGAGGGTGATAAAATTGGGAAAATGATAAAGGCCACTTTGGAAGCCCGGGGAAAGTGTTCTTGGGAAACCTGAAGACACTGGGAGATTCAGAAGGCCCAGGGGATCCAGCTATTTCTGTTGAGGTAGGGTCCTGGGAATGAACGTAGGGTGAGGCATATCAAAGGCTTGGGAGGCAGAGATGAACTAGAAAGGGGACCCCAGGTGAAGAAAGGTATGGGATGGGGTACAGAAGTCCATGGAGAGGACTGGCAGATCTCAGGGTGGATCCCGGCACATCAGAAGTTGGGCTTATGCTTCTTGAGCTCCACCATAAGGTGGTGAATGTTGATGAGCTCAGTCCGAGCAGGAAGGGCTCGGAGCTGGGGCTGAGACAGCACCCGGTGGAAGCGATGATAGAGCTGGATCAGCTGAGTCAATGCTCCCTGGTCAGAGAAAGTCATGGCAGGATCAGACTGAGGTGGTGGTGATGATTAGGAAATCAGGTTAGGGCTCATCCAGAACTTTGGGCACAGCTAGTAGTTGAAGATCAAGGGTCACTTAAATGATGCTGAGTCCAAAGAAAAAAGGAGGAAAATAGTAAGTGATGGGGGGTGGGAGTTGGGACAGGGAGTTAGAGGTCACCTGGATAATACTGGTTCCATTTCTGAAGTTGGTGAAACTCCGCATTACATCCTGACTTAGTGACTCCACCGATGATTTCCAGGA
This sequence comes from Perodicticus potto, assembly GCA_963574655.1. Taxonomy (NCBI): domain Eukaryota; kingdom Metazoa; phylum Chordata; class Mammalia; order Primates; family Lorisidae; genus Perodicticus; species Perodicticus potto. The sequence continues at coordinate 8,851 of CAUYRH010119777.1, forward strand.
ACTACCAAAGCCACGGATCAGCTGGGTTACCCGGGCTGATAGTAGAAGGAAAGAATGTCAGAGAGGGATGAAGCTGAGTGATCTTGGATCCCACTAAATTCTCCCCAAGGCATTGCCATCCCCACCATCAAACCCCTCTTTTCTGGTATTCTCCTAACCCAGTTTTTCCTGCTCTGCCCACACCCCATCTAATCTGCTTTCTATCATTTTTCCTTCCTACTCACCTTACCACCAATACCACCACTACTACACCATCCTCATACCTTCTTCTCCTCGAAGTCGCTCAGCCTGTCCGCGCTCAATAAGAGTCTCAGCCTCCTTTACAAAAGCCACCAGACCCCCAAAAGGAGGAGATAACAACTCTTCAATGAATTCCTGGAGAGAAAAAAATACATACACATCGGGTGATGCCTATGGCTCAGTGGGTAGGGTGCCAGCCCCATATACTAAGGGTGGTGGGTTCAAATCCAGCCCCCACCAAACTGCAATAAAAAATAGCCGGGCACTGTGGTGGGCACCTGTAGTCCCAGCTTCTCGGGAGGCTGAGGCAAGAGAATCACTTGAGCCCAAGAGCTGTGAGCTGTGACATCACAGCACTCTACCGAGGTCCGAGGTGACAAAGCAAGCCTCTGTCTCAAAAAAAAAAAATCTAACTGAAATCTGATCAAGCCTTTCCCATACAATTACACATTTATGGGGAATACACCAAAGGAAGAGTTTAGCCACACCACGGGATGCAATCACCAAAACCTGGACTATAGGACAATCTACATGACCAATGACTCAGTTTCTTCCAAAAACAAACTGCAGGGGCCAAGGCAAAGATGTAGGGGAAAATCTATAAATTTTAAAAAAAAAAGCATATGCATGGATGTTATATGGATTTTACTTTGAACCATAAAAATCATTTATGAGATGACTGGGGAAATTTGAATATCAGCTATTTTAAGTGAGATAATTTTTTAAAGTGTTGATAATGTGATTTTAAAAACATGTTCTGATACAAATGAAATGATAATAATACAGAAGATTTAATTCAAAATAACTGGAAAACAGAGGAGAAAGATAAGCCATAGATACTGGTACAGATGAAACAAAACTGTCTGTGAGTTATTGGTTGAATATCAGTGATGATACCTGGGGGTTCACTATGCTTATCTCTTAGCAAATACATTTGAAGTTTTCTACAATAAAAAGTTAAATTCTGGCTTGGCGCCCACAGCTCAATGAATAAGGCACTGGCCACATACACTGAGGCTGGTGGGTTCAAGCCTGGCCCGGGCCTGCTGAACAACAATGACAGAGCAACCAAAAAATAGCCGGGCGTTGTGGTGGACACCTGCAGTCCTAGCTACTTGGGAGGCTGAGGCAAGAGAATCGCTTGAGCCCAGGAGTTTGAGGTTGCTGTGAGCTAAGATGTCACAGCACTCTACCAAGAGCAACACAGTGAAACTGTCTCAAAAAAAAAAAAAAAGTTAAATTTGTTTAAAGAAAATGGAAAAGGGGAATTAAAACAAAAACAAAGGCCAGGCACGGTGGCTCACACTTGTAATCCTAGCACTCTCAAAGGTCGAGGTGGGTAGATTGCCTGAGCTCACGGGTTTGAGACCAACCTGAGCCAGGACGAGACCATATCTCTAAAAATAGCCAGGCATTGTGGCAGGTGCCTGTAGTCCCAACTACTTGGGAGGCTGAGGCAAGAGAATCACTTGAGCCTAGGAGTTTGAGGCTGCTGTGAGCTAAGATGCCATAGCCCTCTATTGAGGGTGACAAGAGAGAGACTCTGTCTTAAAAAAAACAGTAACAAAAAACCCCACAAAGGCACAAAAATAAACTCAACTCAGTAAGAAATAGTAAGATGAATGTGAAATTATTATTCCATGTAAAAATAAATTCTTCCCTCAAAATATCTACTTGTATGCACTAAGGGTTGTCAGGTACCTTATATGAGACTAGGGAGACATGCTTTAAGAACAGATCTTCCTTTTTTTGTGATGTGATTATGGACAGAGATTACATACCCCAATTCACCCTATTACAGTTGCCTAAATTCTTAACAATACAACAGTGTAGGGTACAGGGAGTGGATTGCAAAGAAAAACCGAGCAAACAGTGATGACCTCTGCTGTCTAATATAATAGACGTGTAGTAGTCACACTATAGTAGTAGCTATTTTCATGACCTGAAACATGGCTATTCTCATTTTAGATATAATCTAAACTGAAATGCATAAAATACATACCAAGCTTCAAATATTTGATTATTGGAGAAAATTTTAAGTATATCGTTACTATTTTATTGATTATATATTAAAATGATAATATTTTGGATGTAGTAGTTCAATATATTATTAAATTTATTGCACCCATCTCTATTTACTTTTTAAATGTAGCTACTAGAAAATTTAAAATTATTTAACTGGCTCACATTTGTGATATGCATTATATTTTTATAAGATAGCACTGGTCTAGACCAGTGCTTTAAGCTTTCTATTTAACAAAAGAGAATATTTCCATAGTAGAAAAGTGACCAGAGGCAAACAATGCACCGAGCACAGGCTAACATCTGTCCCACACAGTATCAAGCAGTAGCCAACCGAAAAGGACAGGGAGCACTGATGGCAGCTAGCTCCCCACACCTGGCAAATCTCATGGCACCTCAGCTGCTTCCAACAGAGTCCATTGGTTAAGTGAATTCTTTATGGCATCAGGGTGGCTAGAGAATTGCACTTCTGAAGGGGAGCTAACATTCCTCTGGTCACCTAATTGTTCAGATTAGGATTAAGTGTTTCCTTTCTCATCTGATTACATGCTTATTTTAATAAAAAGAGACAACAGGCCAGGCATAGTGGCTCATGCTTGTAATCCTAGCACTCTGGAAGGCTGAGGCAGGAGAATTCAGCTCAGGAGTATAAGACCAGCTGAGCAAGAGAGAGTCTACCGTCTCTACAAATAGAAAAATCAGCTGTGCATGGTGGTGCAAGCCTGTAAGTCCCAGCTACTCTGGAGGCTGAGGCAGGAGGATCACTTGAGGCCAGGAGTTTGAGGTTATAGTAAGTTATGATGATGTCACTGTACTTGAGCCTGGGTAATAGAGACTCTGTCTCAAAAAAAAAAAAAAAGACAGATAAAGAGGATAGAATGGCAAAGTCTAACCTACAAATAATCACATTCCTAGGGGGAAAAAGAATGAAGGAGATACAATGTTTTAAATTAAGAGAAATCCACATCTAGACATATTGTAGTAAAGCTTCAGAATATCAAAAAAAAAGATCTTTATAAACAGACACATTACCTTTGAAGGAACAATAAGTGTTAACAGAACAGCACTTTCCACAGCAACAATTTAAGCAAAGAGACAGTTACAAAATCATCTTCTAAGTGCTGAGAGAAAATAATTCTTAACTTTAAATCTGACAATAAGCCAGCAAAAATTTTTCACTAACAAAGATGAAATAAAGATGTTTATAAAAGAACAAAAACAAAGTTTAGTGCCAATAAACTTTCATCAAAATGGCTTGAGCCCAGGACTTGGGAGCTGCAGTGAGCTATGATCACACTAGTGCACTCTAGCCTGAGCAACAGAGCAAGACCTTAACTTTAAAAAATTAAAAAACGGCCGCCGCGCTGTGCAGGGCCCTGGGGCCCTCGGGCTGCTCTTCGGGCTACACTTGTTAGTGTGTCCAGGAGAGAATCCGAGACGGTCGCTGTGGAATGGACTCTAATGCTTCCCACCTCGGGGAGCATCCTCGTCACCCCCGGCTTCCCGGCTTGTCTCCTGCGCAGCCGCGACGCACACCTGCCTTCTGCTGGGCGTGGGGACGCACTGCCGGGCGCCGCGGACCGACTTTGCCCGGGGAAGGAAAGTGCTGGGCCCTGAACAGTTAAACTTCCAGAAAAGCGCAGAAAGTAGCGACGTTAATCTTTTCATGAGGAAAAGGAGACTTGCTTTGAGCGCACCAATTTAATATCTGAATTCTTAGAAATGGCAAAAAGTCTTTTGACGACATCATCTCTTTCAATAAGGACAAAATTGCTACATCAAACGGGATTGCCACTGTATCATACTTCCCATGGCTTCCATGAAGAAGTGAAAAAAAAACTTAAGCAGTTTCCTGGTGGATCTGTTGACCTTCAGAAGGAAGACAATGGCATTGGCATTCTTACTCTAAACAATCCAAGTAAAATGAATGCATTCTCAGGTGTTATGATGCTACAACTTCTGGAAAAAGTGATTGAGTTAGCAAATTGGGCAGAGGGGAAAGGCCTCATTGTCCGAGGGGCAAAAAATACTTTCTCTTCAGGATCCGATCTGAATGCTGTGAAAGCACTAGGAACATCAGAGGATGGAGTGGCCTTATGTATGTTCTGCATGCAGAACACCTTAACAAGATTTATGAGACTTCCTTTAATAAGCGTTGCATTGGTTCAAGGTCGGGCATTGGGTGGAGGAGCAGAATTTACTACAGCATGTGATTTCAGGTTAATGACACCAGACAGTGAGATCAGATTTGTCCACAAGGAGATGGGTATAATACCAAGTTGGGGTGGCACTAGCCGGCTCATCGAAATAATTGGCAGTAGACAAGCTCTCAAAGTGTTAAGTGGTGCCTTCAAACTGGATTCAAAAACAGCTCTAAACATAGGAATGGTCGAGGAGGTCTTACAATCTTCAGATGAAACTAAATCTCTAGAAGAAGCTCAAGAGTGGCTTATGCAATTTATCAAAGGGCCACCAGAAGTAATTAGAG
>CAUYRH010119778.1:0-58527 GCA_963574655.1 Perodicticus potto
ATGTTATTGTAATTTTAAATCCTTTATCTGGTTATTTTTTTTTGCAATTGTAATTAAAATATATAATTATAAAAAAAAAAAAAAAAAAAAAGCGCCACCTTCTGTCTCTTCTTCCTAGTTTCTAAGAGGGCTTACTGAAAAAAAAAATATATGTAAAAATAGAAACTATAGAAGTTTAGCTACAATAACATGTAAACATTTTCATATTTTTTTCTGAAAAGAACATTCATAGTGATTCCATCAAACTCTTCCTTCTGCAAAAAATCTAAGTAAATACATCTTTAGGTGTTAAACTCTAAATAATCACAGCAAATCCAAAACCATGTTGTCTTCAAAGGAAACCCACATGACCTTTACCTGTCACATTGTTGCATTATAGAGATTTCTTTGATTATCTCCTGCAGATCTGATTCCACAGGAACTTGCTTAATAGCAACAATCTGACCAGTCTCTTTATGAATAGCTTTATATACACTGCCATAGGACCTGTAATTAGAAGAAGACCAAGTCAAGCTAAGAGATAAGAAGGGGTAAAACGCAAGCAACTTAACAGTTTGAATTTATATCCCTAGGTTCCTAATGACATATTAGGTAATATAATATTAACTCTAAGTATATAATAATACATTCTCAGCTACACTTGTAAAACTAGGTCCTTTGGAAGAAAAGAAACTGTCAAGAGAATGACCACAAAATAGCATCTTAAAAGCTTCACATTTAAACTTAAATGAAGGCATTAATATGACACAGTAACACAGCTGCTACCATGCATTACGTGGCTGCTATCTACTAGAAACAAGGCACTATCTCAATTGACCCTCAAAAAAATGAGGAAGAGATAATTACCCCTATTTTACAAGTAAATACAAAGAGGTTCAGAAAGATTAACATAATTTGCCCAAGATCACATAAGTCATAAATAGTCAGTTTAGGACTGAATCTAGATGTTTTTCTAAAAACAAAGCTTGTGTTCTCTCCACATCTATACTGGGGTATGATAAGGAAGTAAAGATATTTGTTTTCTTGCATCCACTCTAGCAGAAGATCTTTCTGTCCTTGTTCCTCTTATTTGAAATAATGCTTAAAATACTATGAAAACTAATTAAAATCTAAACCTCTAATGCTACAATCAGATGAACACAGCACATACAAATTCTTTTTACCTTCTACTTCATACTCCCTTAAAAGCTTAATATGAAATGAAGTTTAAGTATTCATTCGATTTGGGGGAAGACCCAGGATTCACAGACATGTTATTAACCTTGCTGTGCCTTAATCTTCTCTACTGTAAAATGACAGTAATACAAACTACCTTACAAAATGGTTGTGAGGGTCACATTGAGATAGCATCCTCACCTTGTATAGATATTTACCATTAAAATCTTGGACGGCTGCCAGTAAAATAATACTAAGTAAACCATCTTTCATATTCCCAAAACACAGCTGTAGCTTCATACTGCCTTGGTGGAAAAAAAAAATCAAACTAACAGTGCCACCTAATACGTCAACATAGAACACTCTAGCTGCCAATATATGCTCAAGAATTGTTTTAAAGTAACATAAAACCTTTCTTAGTCTAGCAGAACACATAAAAAATTTCCATCCTATCAGAAACTTTTACGTTTGTTAAACTAGTATGATCTTTAAATATGGCATCAAACATTTTTGCCAGAAAGAGGCAACTGTTGACCATGTGTGGATGACCCAAACACTGCTTCTTCTTCCTTGCTAAAATAACTCTTTGTTAGGTGGTGAGGTGTTTGCTCCCAGAGGATGTATCATGTAAGTCCAAACCAGTCACAGGGTTTTTTCCTTTCTACCAGCAATGGGGCTAGCAGCAAGCATATGACCCAGTTCTGGTCAATGAAATTTGAGGGAGATTCTGCTGAAGGATTTCTGGGAAAGCTTTTCTTCCCTGGTAAGAGACAGGCACATAAAAAGGCCCACTATCACCTACAACTTCCCTCCGTGCTTTGGTTACTACAATGTGAGGGATAATGCCCAAAACTAATGTAGCCATTTTGAGACTGAGAATTACTCAGATGCCAAACCATACTATTGAGTCAATTAACCATTCCTATAATCTCTTATCCCTAGATCTAATTCATTATTAAATGCCTTTCCTTAATTGGTTAATCACTATTAGTAGGGTATGATTACTTCCATCTAAAGACATTCTGGATACACCAGGTCCCATGTATGATGAAAATGTCTTTATTTCACCTTCACCAACAGTTTTGCTGGATACAGAATTCTCTGACAATTTTCTCTCTGCACTTTCACTGCAGTTTTCTGATATCTATCGCTGCTGAGAAGTCTGCTTTTATCAGATTATCATTTCTCATAGGTTAACCTCACCATAGCATTTAAAATTTCCTCTTTAACATTCTATAATGTAACTTAGAGCTGATTTATTTGGCACTTTGTAAACTTCTTCAACCTGAGGGCTCAAGTAGTTCTTCAAGTATGCAAAATTCTCAGCATTATCTCTTTGATTTCTCCTCTTTGTTTCTTCTAACATCATCTTCTAGAATTCCTCTTAGACCGATATTGGACCTCCTCAATCCATGTTGCCTTCCTGGTTGCCAACACCGTGCCTGTTCTCTGTTCTGCATTTTGTGATTAGTCTCATTTCTGTCTTTCAATTTATAAATTCTTTTGAGCTTGTAGTATGTTGTTTATCCAATTTATTGTGCTCTTAAAGCTTTGGTTATTGTAATCTTCATTGTCAAGACTCCCAACTTTTTATTTTCAATTGGGCTAATAGTTCATGTTAATAATCTGGTGCTTTTAAGAATTTTATTCTCTTCTTTTATCCTTTTGAAAATCATAAACGTAGGCAATCTCTTTTCAGATTGCTCCATTATTTCTATGTCCTTGAGTGTGAATTCTCTCATTTCGCAGATGACCCCGTGGCAGTGAATTTCCTTGCATAGATTTCTTTTTACCTTGAATGTTTTTCCTCTACACAATGATCAATGTCAGATGGTTTCATGGTTCCCTCAGCCCTGTCATATGGACTATACAACTTAAACCAGGTCTTATACTAGGAGTCTGGGTCTTTGCCCTAAAAGATACCATAGGTGCATGCAGTCCAGACTCAGTTCCTATAATCAGACCAGTACCTCCACTTTTTCACAACCACTAGCAAATGAAACTCTTCAGTGATACTTAGGCAAATTCATTTCAGCTTTAGTTCCTAGTCCCAGCCTACAATTCCATATGGTAAATCCAAATGCTTTCCTGACAAGAATAGGGGATGCTTTACCCTCCTCTTATTAGTATAGATTTTCTTTTCTATCCCTTATCTATATCCCTATACATATATATATATATAAGCTATATATTCTTATATTTAAAAGAACTTATTTTCATTCATAATTTTTCTGTATTAGAAAAGAAGCGGTTGGCTCGGCGCCTGTGGCTCAACGGGCTAAGGCGCCAGCCACGTACACCTGAGCTGGTGGGTTCGAATCCAGCCCGGACCCGCCAAATAACAATGATGGCTGTAACCAAAAATGGCCGGGCGTTGTGGCGGGCGCCTGTAGTCCCAGCTACTTGGGAGGCGGAGGCAAGAGACTCGCTTGGGCCCAGGATTTGGAGGTTGCTGTGAGCTGTGATGCCACAGCACTCTATCCAGGGTGACAGCTTGAGGCTCTGTCTCAAAAAAAAAAAAAAAAAAAAGAAAAGAAAAGGAGCGGTCTCCACATGCACTCATGCACTCACTTAGCAGTCTTGATCAGAACACTCCCTACACCTCTCTATACTCTCCTGATAGCTCATGTGAACAATTAAAAGTCATGATTCCACATACTACTTTTACAGTAATCTGAAGAAGACTTAGAAGACTTCAGCAATCACTCACTCAAAGGCAAGTTCCTTAAAACCTCCTTACAACAAGGACTCAAGGAATTACAATTGGCAGAGAGCAAAGAGGATGGAAAAATAAGGATTTAATATAAGCCATACCAGGCAAGGATCAACGTAGAAAAATGGAAATAATACAGTATCTGAGGCCAAACTAACCAGGTACAAGTCTTAAAAATGGCACTCGCTAGTTATGAAATCTTTGGAAGAATGCTTTTGTTATTACTCTTTGATAAAAACCTAAATGAGTCAATGTGTAAAACTTTTAAATATGGGGCGGCGCCTGTGGCTCAAAGGAGTAGGGCACTGGCTCTATATACCGGATTTGGTGGGGTCAAACCCGGACCCAACCAAAAACTGCAAAAAACAAAACCAAAAAAAAACTTTTAAGTATGATAGAAAAAGGTGCTAGAATCCAATTCAAAACACTTCCCAACTTCTCTCCACACATCTTTGTCTGAAGTTTCGACTCTACTTTGCCACAGATCCACATGATTTCCTTGAAACACAGAATGACTGCAGCCTCCTGAATCAAATACAGTTTCTGGCCAGAGTCCATTTCACAAGACACAAGTCAGTGAGAGTTCATAATCCATTCATTCTCCACAACAATGTAAGGATGGCACAGCAGAACGTGTTCGGAAAGGAAGTGTCGTTAATATTTTCTATCAGGATTTTCCGAGTTAAACGAAGTTTGCTCAGTGTCCTTCAGTCAGAAATCCAAGCAGCTGTGGTATCATTTAAAAGAGCAATATGGTGATAGCATGGGAAGACCTGAAGTTTTGTTTGTTTTCTCCATAGAGAAAGCTTTATAGAGAAATTTTCATCTTGATTGTTGAAGACATCCATAGAGCTAAAACATAATTTAAAAAATCATAATTAGCTTAGTTTTCCCTTGCATTATATTCCTGATATATTCTCTGTTTACAATTTTATAATCCCCAACCCCAATCAACCCAAACAGAGCTACCTGTAAGAATGCCTAAATATACTTCAAAACCTAAGATTTAACTTTAAATTGGATGATTTTTTTCTTTTTGGCCGGGGTTGGGTTTGAACCCGCCACCACTGGCACATGGGGCTGATGCCCTACTCTTTTGAGCCACAGGTGCCACACCTAAGATTTAACTTTAATTTGACATGCTGAGGTCTGAAAAATGCTTCAGTTGATATATTTAAAAATGAAATAACAGTTGTCATGTACTGAGCACTTACTATGTTACCAGAACTGCAGTTAGCACTTTGCACTTATTATTTCATGTAGTAACAGTTGCTACACTCTATGAAATGGATGCCATTATTATTCCCACTTTGTAGATGAGGACTATCAGGCTCCAAAATATTAAGAAATTTGATCAAGCTTACTTGTTTATTGTGATCAATAAACAGAAAAGCAAGGAAATTTTTTTTCCTTTTTTTTTGAGACAAGGTATCACTCTGTTGCCCAGGATGGAGTACAGTGACATCATCATAGCTCACTGCAACCTCAAACTCCTGAGCTTAAGCCACTGCTTCAGCCTCCCAAGTAGCTGGGACTACAAGCACACACCATATCTTTGCCTAGATAATTTTTTATTTTTAATTTTCTGTAGAGACAAGGTTTCACTATGTTGCTCAGACTGGTCTTAAACCACTGGCCTTGAGCAAGTCTCCCACTTTAGCCTCCCAAAGTGCTGAGATTACAGGTGTGAGCACTGCAGCCAGTCCAAGAGCAAGGGTTTTAACCCAGATCTGTTTCACTTCAAAGTCTATGCTCCTACTACTATAACATCCTTTTATTAGATGTGAAAAAAACAAATTAGCTACATAATTATGTAGCTAATTATTCATCAATTATGCCTACCAGTCTTTAATTTATTCTGAATATAACCTAAAACCATTATTAGATTAAGGCCCATGGATTCACTGCCTTGAGAAAAATAGCAAGGATCTCAAGCTGAGAATGGCTGGTAAGGGACACAGAGGGACTGTCATTTATCCTTACCTTAATGAGCACAGTCAACCTGCAGTTCTCAGATTCATCTTGGACTCGTCTTTTGGCAACACAACTGATGTCATCTTTTGCTTTCCTTCTCTGCTTGATGTCTTGCTGGATTCCAAAGAGTATTTTTCCAACTCACAAAGAGATGACAACTAATTTTTTTTTACAAGCACGTAAACCATGAAAAACTATTCCATGTATTCCAGAATTGGGTTTAACATTATCATGGATCAAGTTAGACATAAAAAAAATACTAAATCCAAAAAATAATCCAATGACATAAGAGCTGATTAAGAAGCATACAGTCATTAGACAGCAAATGTTTTTTTAAAAAAGTTTTAAAATGTCAGGTCTTCTCTTGATCCAGAAGTACCCCTAAGAGATTAAAAATACATGCATACACACAAATCTACTTACAGATGTATAACCTATCTCTAAAAGACAAACAAGAAATTGCTACACTGGTTGCTTCTGGGGGTCTGAGAGACAGAGGTAGGGGGCAGACCTTTTTATTGCATACATTTTTATACTTATACTTTTTGAATTTTAAATCATATGATTTTATTACCTATTCAAAAATTAACAACAAGAACTTAAGTATGTTCCTAATACTTTAATGCCCTGGTCATTACAAAAGGAATAAATCACAAGATTAAAAGCATATGTAAAAATATAAAAATTATGATACAAACTTTACTGAATCAGAAAAGTCTTTAAGAAGCACTGCCTATTATTAAATATAATTTCATCAGTATTTTATAAACTCATTCATAATTCTGTGTTTCAAGAAGTCCAATAGTTCCCAGCCTAGGATTTTGGGTCGTCTAGGAAGCTATAAAGATGGTGACAGTCTTCGATTTATTTATGGAATTTCACAAAGTTCCAAAAATTACAATGCTGAATTCCATTGTTTTTTACTGAAATAAAAGTTACAGCACATCACTCAGAAGTTAAGAGCAGAAAATTAAAGAACTTTTAATAAATGACAATCTAATTCATGCTGTTAAACAAATAAAATCAAGCAAACCACAGAGTCTACAAAAGAGAAAACAATAGATGTCCTTGATGTTAAGAAGATCAGCAATCACTAACTTTGCCTAAACTAGTGATTGGAGTGATGTGGGGAAGGGCACTGCAAGCTGTAAACACCGAGGGACAAACTGATATGCAACAGTCCTCTTTCTTCTCAGGTTTAAGAACTACTGCAATGGAAAAGGTTCATGTGCTTCTGGTGTGCTGGCACAGGAAAAAGACTAAGACCTTTACTTTCATTATACTCACCCTTCTCCAAGTTTCTCTAAGACATCAAACACTTCTTCTGGTTGTTTGGTTAAACTATCTTCATCCAACTTTTTCAACTGCCTATGAATGAAGCAACGTAAACACAAAATACGTTTTACTTGCTACTTACTAGGACATAAGGTATACCATTTATTTTTACAATTAATAAAATCTCTACAAAGTCTTCACAAGTAAACAACAAAGGCAAACTAGGAAATTTTTAAGGGACACTGAAGTATTGTGCTACAAAAGGATTATACTTGGTCTGGGTCACCTTGATAAGCAAAATCAGGACCAGAAGGTGGACTGATCCCAAGAGTCAGACTTTAGTTCAACATGTGCAAGAATTTTCTAACAATATACTTGTCCTACAGTGGTTTAGAATGCCTTAAGAAGTCCCTAATTCCCTACTGGTGGGAAATTTAAACAAAATTCAATTGTCATATGGCTGAAATATTGCAGAATGGATTCAAGCATGAGATATAGCCTTTAAAATCCACTGGTTTTTTTGTTTGTTATTTAAGAGATAGGGTCTCACTCTGTCACTCAGGCTAAAGTGCACTGGCATGATCATAGCTCACTATACCCTTGAACACTTAGGCTCAAAGGATCCTCCTGCCTCAGCCTCCCCAATAGCTGGGGCTACAGATGCGCGGCACCATGCCTAGCTAATTTTTCCTGTTTTCTTTTGAAATACCAGGCCTCACTATGTTGTCCAGGCTTGTTCTTGAACTCCTGGCCTCCAGTGATCTTTCTACCTCAGCATTCCAAAGTACTAGTATTTGGGGTATAGCCTAGGGAAAGAGCATTTGACTGAAAAAATGCTGGTATTACAGGTGTGAGCCATCACACCTAGACCCTAAAAATCCACTTAAATCCTGATAGTCCGTGAATTAAAACGACATAACTATCTCTTCAGAAAAATGTTTAATGTAAGGTTAACTATGAATTGAAACATAACTATGAATTGGACTGGAGGCCAAGGAAGACATAGGAGACCTTTGCTCCCACACTAGCAAGTTTTTGGCAATTTTGTCAAAACACATAAATTCTATAAGTATCACAGAAACAGAAAGTGGAAAGAATACATTTAGACATAACCAAAAATGAAAAATAACTAGGCAGCTGGGAGTTTCAAAGAGTCTCACAAAGACCCTTCCACAAGCAGCCATGTACCCTAAAATCAAAGGAACATGGCCTCTCTTACAAAGTCCAGATAGTTCAGATTTTTCTGTTAGACAATTATAACATAGGAGGTTAAAAATTAACAATACTTTTTAAAACTGAGACCTCTGAAAATTATTAATGACCTTAAAGAAGCAGCTTGCTAAGGAATATTTTGTGGGTGTGGATGTTTTGTGTGCGTGTGTATTGTCTATACAATGGTTTCCTGAAACTACAAAGGGCAACAAAGAACAGAGCGCTCAGGAAATGGTGAAATATGGAAGTAGTCACACTGGAGATTTCTTTAGAAAGAAAATAGACGTCTAAACTACCTAGGCAATATTAATTCTTGCAAGAAAAGATATGAATTAAAACAAATATACAGGGCGGCACCTGTGGCTCAAATGAGTAAGGCGCCAGCCCCATATGCTGGAGGTGGTGGGTTCAAACCCAGCCTCAGCCAAAAACCTCAAAAAAAAATAAAAATAAAATAAAAATAAAACAAATATACATACATACAACATAAACATGTACCTTCCTAAGACTAGCATATCAGAAGATTAAAAAAACCCTAACCACATCACATATGTAATTGCCAATAAACACTTATCTCAAACGAACAATTTTACAGAAGTTTAGAAATATCAAGGACTATGTGCTTACTAGAGAAATGGAGAACTGCTCCATCAATGGTTGCCTTAACTTGACTATCAACAAAACAAAATGACTACAGTGACCTTTGAAAAATCAAAAGGTCCTAAAAATTAAATTCCAATGACATCAAAAAAAAAACTCCCACCTTCAAACAAACAAAAAAAAAAAGGATGAAGTGAAACTTCTCATAAACTTTAGAAATGAAATTTCTATGAACTCAGAAGTCAGAAAGAACATCTCACATGCCAGAGTTATTTTGTAAGACCCTGAATTATAACTGTATAAACAATGAACAATACCTCATTTCTCAAGTGTAATTAGAGTTTTATAAACAGCTTATATAAAGGAAGATCAAATGTGTTCCTTTGAAGTGTTGACTCTTTGTGGTTTACAAAAAGCAAAATTCACTATTTCAGCTGCTATAGAGACCACAGCATAACAAAGGAAACTGCCACTGCAACCAGAGAGACATCTGCAAGACTCTGATAATACTTTGATGAATTTTTATGACTGCTCAGATACTTCTTTAAAACAATCTAAACGATATTGTGTTTGTTTTTGATCTGGGGTTATTTAAAACAACTTGAACTTAAGGGATCTTTATATCTCTGGCGCCTGATAACCAAGAGGTGATCAAAAATATTTCCTAAATGGATTAGCAAATGTAATGATGGGACTCATAACCTTCATCAGCAACCTTTGTGAGTTATCAAAATAAAACAATTTTACCAACTAAGTACTACTGGGTAATCAACAATTAAGATTTCTATGGAAGGCCAGGTGCAGTGGCTCACGCCCGTAATCCTAGCACTCTGGGAGGGCAGAGGCAGGTGCATTGCTTGAGCTCAAGAGTTCAAGACCAGCCTGAGAAAAATTGAGACCTTGTTTCTACTAAAAACAGAAAAACTAGCTGGGTGCTGTGGCAGGTGTTTGTAGTCTCAGCTACTTGGTAGGCTAGGCAGGAGGATCACTTGAGCCCAAGAATTTGAGGTTGCTGTGACCTATGATGCCATGGCACTCTACCCAGGGCAACAGAGTGAGATTCTGTTTCCATCTTCTGAAAGATTTCTGTGAAAATTCTTTCAATAAGTGACTCATAAAGGTATTTTATACCATGACTCTTCGCGGAATAAACACTATTACCAAAACAGCTGGACTTTGATAAAGCATCTCCCCTCTGGGACTTCCCCAAGTTCTAGGCAGTTTCAGCGCTTGCTCAAAAATGAAGAGGTCTGGTCAAAACAGCCTCCATGATGCAAATACAGGTGGATGCTTTGCTCCTAAATCAGATGGCCACACATATGGCCAGCAGCCCAGGACTGCATTCCACACCTTCCACCACACCATTACCCAATGACAACCGCTTTTTAAAATGTTAACTACTACAGGAGACACCAATCTATTATCATTCACTTAGTCACACAAGAACACAAAGAGCATTTCCTGCATTGGGATTGTTGGAAACTCATGCAATCTGATTCTCTGGAAAGACATCTGTATCTTTCCAAACACAAACGGTGTTTATGAAGTGTTCACTCACAGGATGGGCTAATTCTCAAACTAATTTCTCCCATTTTAGAACTTCTGTAAAGTTCATTTTATCTTCGTATAACTATCTCTCTTTCTACACAGAATTTAATAAGAGTTACAACAAATATATAAGATAAACTGATGAATTTTTGAAGTAATAAAATTAATTACATTCCTTCCTCACTCCAGGGCATATCCTGAAGTCCTAACTCCCAGTACCTCAGAATGTGACCACAAATATATTTGGAGATAGAGCCTTTAAAGAGGTCATGAAAGATTAAAATAAGGTCATACAGGTGAGACCTTACCCAATATGACTAATGTCCTTGTAAGAAGGAGAAATTAGGGCCTGGCACGGTGGATCAAGCCTGTAATCCTAGCACTCTGGGAGGCCAAGACGGGTGGATCACCTAAGCTCATGAGTTCGAGACCAGCCTGAGCAAGAGTGAGACCCCTGTCTCTACTAAAAACAGAAAAACCAAAGGCGTGTAGTGGTGCACACCTATAGAAGTGCATGCCTGTAGTCCCAGCTACCCTTAGGGAGGCTCCTTAGGGAGTCCTTAGGGAGACTAAGGCAAGAGAATTGCTCAAACCCAAGAGTTTGAAGTAGCTATGAGCGATGACACCACGACACTTTCCCCAAAGGGACAGAGTGAGACTCCGTCTCAAAAAAAAAAAGAGGGGGAGAGATTAGGTAACAGACAGATTCACAGAGAAGAACACAAAGACATAGAAAGAAGACAGTGACCTATAAACCAAAGGGAAAAGCCTCAAAAGAAACAATCTGGCCAACACCTTGATTTCAGACCTCTAACCTCCAAAACTATGTGAAAATAAATTTCTATTGCTGAAACCATCATGTTTTGTTATAGCAGTCCTAACAAAATAATACAAAGGATAATAAAATTAAACTGCTGCAAAATTAGGTAGCCTACTAGTTACAAAGAGCAGGAGAGCGATATTCATTGAAGAACTCAGTCCTGCAATGCTCTTTTCTTGCACTTGTAATACATTTTTTAAAATCCAAAAGGTACAAGAATGAACATGTCAAGAAGGTTTACTCCTTTGCCTGAAATTACACAACACAAGGCAAAAAGAGAAACAAAACTCAGATTCCTAGTCCTCTTTCCAATTAAACTAAGGCCTCAGAGAAAAAAAACCAAGAAGAGCAAATCAATGTATTTCAAAAAGAAACATAACCAGGGTGCATTTACAATTAGGTCACTATGGCACTACAGCAAGGATCTGCTAACATACACAAAGACCTGGGAACAGGGGTACTTCCAGAGAGGCCTCAGAGTGAGACAGTGAAGAGCATGGACTTTGGACTAGACTGCCTGCCTGGATATGAAAATCCCAGCTCTGCCTCTTACCAGCTATAGGACCGCCAGCAAATCACTAGCCTCCCTGTTTCTGTTTTATCATCTGTAAAATACAGATAGAGGGATACCCACCTCACAGGATTATTATGAGCATCCAATGAATCAATAGTAGGTTGAATCGCATGGAATTACTCTTTTTATGGATCAAAAATGGTCAAATATCAGCAATTTCATATGGTTCGACAGGGGAAATGGAAAACTCAACAGTGCCTAGCACACGTTAAGTGCTATATGAGTGTAACCATCATTACTATTAGTCTCAGCACACTACACTTGGGTGAATCTTAAGCCCATCCCAACGGCTATTTGCCTTCTCCAATGTTTGTGCATTTCAAACACCCCCAAGCTCAAACAACCCCCAAGAGTGCTGCCCAGGCTGTTAATCTCTTCCCTTCACCGCTGGTTGCCTTGCACTCCCACATGCTGAACACTTCCTACTTCAGTATTCATTCAACTGCAGGAAGTCAGATTCTCTGTGCAAAAGAAGTTAACTACACTGCACCTCAGAGAAGCATGACTCCCTCAGTCTCTACTCCCTGCTTTTCTCCAGATGTGGCAGAATGACATAAGCCCCTGCTCTCCGCAGGGGAAATCAATGAGTTCAGAATTTCTAGGATCAGCCACCTCCCTGATCTTGACATAAAACTATTCCACCTACCAATGGGATCTGGAGCTGATATTCATAAAACAAGAATGCTGAAAAGGGCTCAATCTGGCCAGGCCCGATGACCCAGAGCAAAGAAATAAACATATACCTCTAAACTCTTTTGGACCTCAGTTTGCCCATCTTGAAAACATCCTTTCATTTTCCGTAACTACTTATCAATGTCAGGCTTTGAAGGGCTGAAGACAATTAGGAAGACAGTCTGGACACACCAGTCATGAAAGATGCCATCATCATCCTTGAGCAGGAACACCACCAAGAGCATCCTCCCAAAAAGCTGTCCTCCACAAACCCGTCCCTTGCTAGACCCTCAACCTTTCCGCAAATGCCTTCAGCCTTTGCGCAGATCCTCCCCCACTGCACCCTTCAAGTGGGACTTAGGACCCTTAGAAGTCCACCCAACCTTCCTCTGCGCTAGTTCTAGAGCCACTGCCTTAAACAGGTTCTCATCCAGCATTTCCTCCCTACCTCCGTGAGACCCTTCTTTGGATAGCCTTCTCCCGACCGGCCCCGGCCTCAGCCGATACTCTCCCTGACTTGTCCCTGTGTTCCTCAGCAGAGTCCCCCCAAAACAAGGGCTCCCCCTAACAAGCACCAAGTTTATTTCCCTCAGCGGTGCTCTCTCCAGAGCCCCACCCGCCAGACATCCCCCTCCCCCGACTCAGCAGGTGCCCCATCAGCGGGATCGTCCAGCCCGGGCGCTCCCAGCCCTATAGGAGCTCGCACAAAGTGTCTCCCCTCGGTCAGTTCCCGCCTTTCCCTCCCGTCGCCCCATGCCCCTCCTCTAGCCAGTGACCCCTCACCGGCGCGGCGGGTTCCTCAGCTGCACGGTCTCCATGGCGCTGCCGGCAGCCGCCCAGACTCGGTCACAGTTCCATCCTCCCCCTCAGACCTTCCAGAGCACGCCCCACAGGCCCTCCCACACTTCCGCTTTCCGCCCCTACCGGAAGCGGCGCACTACGCGGGAGCGGGGCGGAACCGCGGTCTTGATCACGTGATGCGGGGCGTGGGCCGCCGAGCATGAGTCACGTGGCGCGACGGGGGCGTGGACCCAAAACAGCCGTGCGCAGGATGCTGCTGCAGGCGAGGGCGTCGTCGACGTAGTCTTGCCACGCTGTTTGTCCAGAACACTCGGTCCTCAGCCCTCGGTCCAGGAACCCAGCCGTGTCTCAGTCATGGCCCCCATTTTCAGACGGAGATACCGAGCCTTCTAGCGAAGCGCCACCTTGATAACTGACAATTTTTTTGGTTATTTTTTGGCGAGACAGAGTTTCACTTTATCGCCCTCAGTAGAGCGCTGTGGCGTCACACAGCTCCAACTCCTGGGCTTAGGCGATTCTCTTGCCTCAGCCTCCCGAGTGGCTGGGACTACAGGCGCCCGACACAACGCCCGGCTGCTTTTTGTTTTTGCAGTTTGGCCGGGGCCGGGTTTGAACCCGCCACCTTCGGTATATGGGACCGGCGCCCTACACGATGAGCCACAGGCGCCGCCCGATAACTGACAATTCTTAATAAGGCAAGTTTTACCTACAGTATACGATTGAACTCTGGTCCCAAATGGTCCCCAGAACATTTTTCTCCCTGGGTGGTATCACCTCGCAAATTGCCGGACCATCCCGGGCAATTTGAGACGGGGGTCTCTGGTACAGGCTGGTCAGGGAATCCACCGCCTCGGCCTCCCCGTAGAGTCAGTTTGCAGACATTAAAATAGTTAACGTTTTTTAAACATTTGCCATGTACTTTTCATTTATCTTCAATTATCTCATTTATAAAATTATCTTTATGCATTTATCTAATTATTTGACAAGCAGTACCTACCACGTTCTCAGTGCTTTACTAATATTAACTCCTTTGAAACGCCTAACAACCCCATACAGTACATACTATTATTATTCTTATATTGCAAGGCCAGAGAGGTGAAGTATCTACCTTCCAGGTCACGTAGCTAATAGTATGGTAGATTTGGGAACTCAAATCCAGGTGGTGAGATTCCACCACCAAACTGGACATTCATGGATGTGTATCCTCTGATTGGGCATGAGGCCGACAACCCAAAATAATTGACTGAGGCAAAGATCTCAGTCAAAAAGGTTTATTAAGCCTAAGTTTGAGGATGCGCATGGGAAAAACACAAGGCACAGGTGCATCTGTGACTGCTTTTTCCCAAGTAGAATTTGGGAGCTCAGTATTTAAGAGGAGAGGGTGTACAGAAAGAAGAAGAGGGAGGGAGGGTGGATAGTGAGGCAAATCCTTCTGAGGCTCAGGAAATTTACATTTGATGCAGTGCCTTAAAAAAAGTAAAGGGGCGGTGCCTGTGGCTCAATGGGTAGGCCACCTGCCCCATTTACCGAGAGAGGTGGGCTCGAACCCGGCCTCTGCCAAACTGCAACAAAAAATAGCCCGGCGTTGTGGCAGGTACCTGTAGTCCCAGTTACTCGGGAGGCTGAAGGCAAGAGAATTGCTTAAGCTCAACAGTTGGAGGTTGCTGTCAGCTCTGAGAGCTGTGCCATCACACCTCTCTACTGAAGGAGACAGAGTGAGACTCTGTCTCAAAAAAAAAAAGAAAGAAAAAGAGTAAAGACCAAACTCATACCTATAATCCTAGCACTCTGGGAGGCCAAGGTAAGAGGATCTCTTAAACTCGGGTGTTTGAGACCAGCCTGAGAAAGAGATCCCATATCTACTTTAAAAAAAAGAAAGACAGAAAGAAAAATTAGGCGGGGCACAGTGGCTCACACCTGTAATATCAGCACTTGGGAGGCTGAGGTGGGTGGATTCCCTGAGCTCACAGGTTCGAGCCCAGCCTGAGCCAGAGTGACACCCCCGTCTCTAAAAAAATAAAAATAGCCAGGCATTGTGGCATGCACCTGTAGGCCCAGCTACTTGGGAGGCTGTGGCAAGAGAATCGCTTGAACCCAAGAGTTTGAGGTTGCTGTGAGCTAAGACAGCACAGCACTCTACCAAGGGTGACCAAGTGAGACTCAGTCTCAAAAAAAAAAAAAAAAGAAAGAAAAATTAGCCAGGTGTGCCTGTAGTACTTGTTATTATTCAGGACACAGAGGCACAGAGGCAGGAGGATCACTTGAACCCAGGAGTTTAAGGTTGCTGTGAGTTAGGCTGACACCACTATACTCTACCTGAGGTGACAAAATGAGACCATCTCAAAAAAAAAAAAAAAAAAAAGGGGTGGTGGGAGGAGGAGTAAAAGAATTATGTAGATTGATGGTAGAAGAGTGATCTCATCCATGTTCTCCACCACCTGGAAAGATAAATTTGTCCTTGTTTATAGGAGGCCAGCAAAAAATTTCCTTACAAATGATCTGTGGGGGCAGTTGTTGTAGATGCCTGAGGTTTCTTTCAAGTGGGGATCTGGCTAATTAATAGCTACTCATTTTGAAAGGGAGTGCTGTATTGTGACTCAGCCTCCAGGTTTGACCTTCCCTTTTGTGTAAGGAGCTGGGGGAGTGATCCTGAGATTTTTATTTTCTTTTGCAAGAGACAGACCTTTCTCTCAACTCAGAGCTCCTGTTCCAACTACTGTGATTTTGAATGACAAATTCAATAAGTGTTAGAACTTAACCAATGTTAGAACTTACCCAAATTACCAATGGGCAAAGTTGCAGGAAAAAAACTTACCTAGAGCAATACTTCACTGTTTTTTGTTTGTTTGTTTGTTTCCCAGACAGAGTTTCACTTTATCGCCCTTAGTAGAATGCCATGGCGTAACAGCTCACAGCAACCTCCAACTCCCCGGCTTAGGCGATTCTCTTGCGTCAGCCTCCCAAGTAGCTGGAACTACAGGTGCCCACCACAACACCTGGCTATTTTCTGTTGCAGTTTGGCCAGGGCCGGGTTTGAACCCACCACCCTTGGTACATGGGGCCAGCGCCCCACCGACTGAGCCACAGGCACCACCCTGCTTCACTGTTTTTAATTGCTCTGCTTTTCCCAAAGATAGACCATAAACCCTAGGAACCTTCAGAGCCACTCAGGTACAGCACATCATGAATCCCAAACAGTAGCAACCATTCATCTGACATAAGAGGAAAACATTCACTGAACTTACTATGTGCTAGGCACAATCCTGGGCTTGCTCTTAAAATAGCCCTATGAAGTGAGAGAAGAATTTTTGTCTTGAGAAATGTGAGCCCTTGTAAATTATTGGTCCCAAAAGGACAGAAAGATGAGACAACAGTCCTGTTCTATTACCTTCTGGAGCTTTGCATTCATCTACTGAAATTATTTGCTACTACCACAAGTAACCATAAATCAACCTAATAACTCTATAACCCACATCCTGTAGCTTAAAAATGTAGAGCCAATCACTAATCAATGTTATTTCTGTAAGGCAATGAGAATTCTTGACAAATAACTTTATCATCCACTCCATCTCCCTTTTTTGACTTTAAAAATCAACTTATAACTCCTGCTAAACCGAGTGTATATTCAGGGCAACTTGACTCTGTTCCCAGGTTGCAATCCTAAAGCTTGGCCCAAATAAACTCTCCACTTAAATTAATTTTGCCTCAGCTTCTTCCTTTGTGTATGTGTGTGTGTGTCTGTCTGTCGCCCCTGGTAGAGTGCTATGGCATGATGGCTCACAGCAACCTCAAGACTCCTGGGCTCAAGTGATTCTCTTGCTTCAGCCTCCCAAGTAGCTGGGACTACAAGTGCCCCTTACAACGCCCAATTACTTTTCGAGGTGAGGTCTCCCTCTAGTTCAGGTTGGTCTCAAACTCGTGAGCTCAAGCGATCCACCTGCTTTGGCCTCCCAGAGTGTTGGGATTACAGTTGTGAGCCACCACGCCCAGCATAGCTTCTTTTACAATGACTAAAATAAGGATTATTGTGCTCAGTTTGCAGATGAGGAAGGTGAGATTCACATATGCATGGCTAGTGAAAGCAAAGATTTTAATCCAGAACTGTCCTGCCTCCACAAAATCCTTTTTTATTTGCCACTTTGCTCTGTTAGACATTTCTACAAATGGCAGTGAGAACTTTGAGGAAGTAAAGATCAAGAAAAGTTTCTACAAAGCTCAGGAATCCATCATAGGGCACTCCTGTTAGAAGTCAATCCTCTGCCCTCTGAAATCTGTCATGGCCAGGTGAAGTGGCTCACATCTGTAGTCCTACCACTTTGGGAGGCCACAGTGGATGGATCACTTGAACTCAGGAGTTTGAGACCAGCCTGAGCAAGAGCAAGACCCCTTCTCTACTACAAAAAGAAACTAGAAAAACTAGCCAGACGTTGTGGCACATGCCCGTAGTCCTGAGAGAGGATACCCGAGGAGGGTGAGGTCTGGGAGAACGGGTCTTCTTAAGGAGACCACAAGGATACACTTGCAGGGTCCTCTCCATGGTGACTCAGCCCTTAGGAATTTATAAACTTAACTTCCTAGAACTTGGAAGTTTCCAAGTTCTGTGAAATAGTGTAGTTAGGTGGGGGCTGGAATAGCATCTCCTGCTTGATTCAAACTGGCCAATGAGAAGGGTACCTGTGGGGTGGAACTTTTTGACTGTCAATAAAAAGGGAAAGATCAAGCCAGACCAGGAGCGCGGCCATTTGGAATTCTTCTATGCCGTAAGCCCCCAGCTGGTGAATAAAGCCCTTCCTCTTATAAATGTGGTGTTTGGGTGCTCTTTCTCTCCTTTGGGCCTTGTCTTCCTGCAACAGTACCAGCTACTCCAGAGGCTGAGGCAAGAGGATCTCTTGAGCCCCAAAGTTTGAGGTTGCTGTGAGCTATGAAGAAACTCCAACACTCTACCCAGGGCAACAGACTAAGACTCTCTCAAAAAGTAATAATAAAACAAAAAAAGAAATTTCCGGGCAGCACCTATGGCTCAAAGGAGTAAGGTGCCAGCCCCATATGCCGGAGGTGGCAGGTTCAAACCCAGCCCGGGCCAAAAACTGCAAAAAAAAAAAAAAAAAAATGAAATTTCCTGTGGCTTTTCCTGTACTTCTCCCATCATACTCTAAACTCTACTGTATTTTCTTTTTTTTTCAATCCTGCTACTTCTGAGTCTACTTTTTACCTTAACATTCTGGCCCTGTTGCCAACCTGAGCTTTTTCTCCATGAGATGCAGCTCTGTAACCCACTATGCCCACACTCATTCCTGTGGAACAGTGATTTTCAACCAGTGTGCCATAGCTCACTGGTGTCCTGTGAGAGGATCTTAGGTGTGCTGCAAAAATTTTTACAGATCATTAAATTATTTGCAAAAGAAATTCAAAGCACAATAAGTATATTCTTTTTTTTGCTCTTTTTTTGAGCAACATAATTTAAGTGTGCCACAAAAGTTTAACTGTAGGTTCAAGGGTGCCATGAGATAAAATAGGTTGAAAAACACTGCTGTATATAAATAAGTACTCAACAAACATTTTTTAAAATAAATATCAACTTACCATTACACAATGACAACCCAGTATTACCCTTTTCCCAGGACTTTTCCAGAAGACAAACTGACTCTATGATGGCCCTCTTTTTCCACACAATGTTTAGTCCTGCACTGCCCCATAAAAATTTCTGTTTATGGAAATGTTCTATATATGTGCTATCCACAATGGTAGCCACATGTGACTACCAAGCACTTAAAAAGTGAATTTTTAATTTTATTTTATTTAAATTTAAATAGACCCCTGCACCTTCTATCATGCGAGGACATAGTAAGAAGGTGCCATCTATGAACTATAGCCAGACCCTGTTAGGTCTTGGGCAGACAAAGAGGACCTACTTCCTGCCATTGAAGACCTCACAGTGGTCAAGAAAAACTATGAGCTGTCAATCATAGAGTGATAAATGCTAAGTTAGGAACAAACCTATAAACCAACAGGATTTGGGACCGGGATTGCACTTAGGTCGGGCAGAAGTAGGGAAATCAGAAAAGATGATGTTTGAGTTGAATATTGTTAAGTTGATTCAGAATTACGTAAGAGAAAAGAATGTTTGGAAACGAATTCCAGAAGAGGATCCATAAACAAAAACAAGGAGGCAAAAGACAGTGCTTAGTGTGCAGGTAGTACTCCAGGTTTTAACAATTGGAGTACTGAGTGGGAGAGTGAACGACAGATGAGATAGGAGATAAACTGAAGTCACCCTTGGTGGAAGATCATCCCACAATCCATGTGTGCATTCATTTATTAAGTCAGTGTGGAGTACTAGTGCCTTTGCTATCCGTCTGTCTGAACGGGATTCCCTAAATATTCTCATGCCTCAGCCCAATTACGACCCCTCACAAAGGCTTTCCCAAGTCCCCTTATCTAAAACAGCCCCCACCTAGTCATTTTCTCTTGCGTTACCCCGTTTTGTCTTCCTCACCGGACTAATCACGTGAAATTGTCTTCAGTTGCTCAGAATTTCATTTCCCTCTGGACTAGAACGTAAGCTCTACGAGAGCAGGGACCTGGACCCCACAGTGGGGCGCTAGCGCTGTTCTCACTCTTCCCCGGCGCGAGGGAGGCGTAAGTTCCAAACTGAGCACGCGCAGACGGCCGGGCCGCAGGGCTCCCGTCCGCGCAGGCCCCGCCCCGCCGCGCTCCGCCCCGCCCCCTAGCCGTCGGGTTAGTAGGCGGATCTGAGTACTCGCTGCCAGCGCTTCCGCACTGACGTGTTCCGCACGGCTCCGGGGGGTTAACGGAGGCCGCCCCCACTCGCCGGCCCAACCCCGCGATGGCCCCCAAACTCCCAGACAATGTGGAGGCGCTCCGTGTCGCCGGCAATGAGAGCTTCCGCAACGGCCAGTACGCCGAGGCCTCTGCTATCTACGGCCGCGCGCTGCGGGCGCTGCAGGCGCGAGGTACGACCCCGCCCCCCCATTTCTCCTCCAGCCCCGCTTCCTCCAGTGCCCCACCGGTATCACCCAGGCCTCGGCCTCGCTCTATCCGTGTTTTCCTGGGCTTCCTATCTTCGCCGCCGACGGAGACACTAGGCCCACCCACCACCCTGCCCGCTCCCCTCACCCCCCACCCCGACTCCGGCATCCTACCAGATAGTTCTGTGGCCCTTTCTTTCCACCTGCTTTTTAATTACCCTGTTGGCCTTTATCCTTAATTATTCAGGCCTCTATTCTGATCCCTGAGTACATACCTCAATCCTCCTAATCCCCTAGCTTGCTTTTTTTTTTCAATTAAATTAACATTTGTTGAGTACTAGTTATATACTGCCAATATATCTGGACAGGCCTTTTCTCTCAAAAGTCGCACAGTCTTATTGGGCAAAAGGGGAGGATGTGAATCTCAAGCTAATGAGTAAACAAGACCTGTGAGATAATTAGTGCTATAAAGAAAACAGATAAATGATGTGACGGAGTTGACAGTGAAGCCCTTTTAGAGTGGGACGTCAAGGACAGCTTCTCTGAAGAAAGAAGCGATGTTTGAGATAATACCTGACTTAAGAGAAGAAACCAAGCGCACAAAGTTTTGGATCTCAGCATTCCCGGTGGAGGGAACCGCAATCACAAAGGTCCGCCAACAGAATAAGCATGGTGTACTCCAGCGGTCAAAACACAGCGAGCTAGCGGAGGGAATAGTAAGAGATCAGTTAGGTAGGCAGGCCCATACCGTGTACGTATTTTAAACCCTGCTAAGCAGTTTGGGTTTTATGCCTGGATAAGAAGCTACTGAAGAGTATTAAAAACGGAGGAGTTGTGTATTCTTAACAGTTTTAGTCTCCAGCTCTCTTCAACCCATCCCAGAACTTTGCCTAAGCCTCTTCTCCAAATTGTCTTATTCAAGAGCCCCATTGGATACAGTGCTGACTTTTGGGAAGAGCCTTGGATACCATTTTCTGTGATTGTTTAGCACCTATTTCCTTTTGTCTTTTTTGGTTTTTTTAGCATTAGGGAGAACTTCCCGTGAAGATTGCAAAACCTGCTGGACAGATTCTAAAAGAACAGTAACACTTTTTATCCCCTTTTTCATTTTCTTGGCTAGCATTCGTTGAATGCTTCACTTTGTGCCCAACATTCTACACTTTATCTGTTTATGTTTGTTATAACCCTATGGATAAGACAGTTAAGAGATGAAGAGTCCAGAAAAGTTAAATTGGCCACCTAAGTTTCCTTCATTTCACCCTAGCTGGCCTGGAGAAGCTTGTGGTTTTGTATGGTTCCATTCTCGGTCCCTACAAAAAACCAAAGTTTGGTTCTGCTGCTGCTACTATTTTTCTAGGTAGTTGGTGGGCAAGTCTCTTCATTTTGCTGATGAGTTTTCTTGAACTTGAAGGGAGCACAGGGAGCAACCTAACACAGTTAATCCTTCTAACAAGTCTGTCAAACGATATTTTCACGCGGTAGGTGAGCACCTGTGATCAGAGGGGTTGAGTGACTTGTCCAGGATCGCAGGCTGGATTGATGCCTTTGCCACCCCATTGCTGTTTCTGAGTAACCATGCTATGTTCTTGTGGTTTAAGGTAGATTACAGGTTTTGAGTACTCGTACTTTTTTAGAGCAAGAATGTATTTTACTTATCTTTGTGCTTTTTGTCTCAGGGCCTGGCAAAATAAGGGGGGAAGAAAAAGCTTGTTATTGTTGGTTATTGTTGAATTGTTATTGTCCAGTGAAAGATTTCAGGTATCAACATGGTAACATACTTCATCAAAAAAGCAAGTTACAGAAGGACAGCTAACATGGTACCACTTAAGACGTGCCTTTTTTTTTTTTTTTTTTTTTTTTTGTAGAGATAGAGTCTCACTTTATTGCCCTCGGTAGAGTGCCATGGCGTCACACAGCTCACAACAACCTCCAGCTCTTGAGCTTAGGTGATTTTCTTGCCTCAGCCTCCTGAGTAGCTGGGACTACAGGCGCCCACCACAACACCCAGCTATTTTTTTGTTGCAGTTTGGCCGAGGTCAGGTTTGAACCCACCACCCTCGGTATATGGGGCCGGCTCCTTACCTACTGAGCCACAGGCACCGCCCTGCTTTTTTTTTTTTGAGACAGAGCCTCAAGCTGTCACCCTGGGTAGAGTGCTGTAGCATCACAGCTCACAGCAACCTCCAACTCCTGGGCTCAAGCGAGTCTCCTGCCTCCGCCACCCAAGTAGCTGGAACTACAGGTGCCCGCCACAAGGCCTGGCTATTTTTTGGTTGTAGCTGTCATTGTTGTTTGGCGGGCCGGGCTGAATTCAAACCCGCCAGCTCAGGTGTATATGGCTGGTGCCTTAGCCACTTGAGCCACAGGCGCTGAGCTGCTGCTGCCTTTTTTTTTTTTTTTTTTTTTTTTTTTGAGACAAGAGTCTCACTCTTGTCCGGGCTAGAGTCCATGGTGTCATCCTAGCTCACAGCAACTTCAAACTCGTGGGCTCAAGCAGTCCTTCTGCCTCAGCCTCTAGTAGGCTGGGACTACAGATGCCTGCCACAATGCATAGCTAATAATGTTATTTTTATTGTTGGCTTTTTTTTTGTTTTGCGACAGAGTCTCTCACTTTGTTGCCCTCAGTAGAGTGCCATGGCGTCACAGCTCACAGCAACCTACAGCGCTTGGGCTTAGACGATTCTCTTGCCTCAGTCTCCTGAGTAGCTTGGGACTACAGGCGCCCACCACAACGCCCAGCTAGTTTTTTTTTGTTGCAGTTTGGCTGGGGCCAGGTTCGAACCTGCCATTCTCTGTATATGGGGCTGACGCCCTACTCACTGAGCCACATGCACTGCCAAATATTTTTATTTTTAGTAGAGACTAAAGCGAGTAGGGTCTCACTCTTGCTCAGGCTGGTCTCAAACTCCTGCCTGGGCCTCCCAGAGTGCTAGGATTACAGGTGTGAGCCATAGTGCCCAGTCTAGGAAATGTTCTAAGGGACCTAAAATGATACTTTTGTGTTACCTGTGAATAAAAATGTGTGTATATATGATAAAGGTAGATGAACATGCTTGAGAATGTTACACACCAACTTCAGGATTTTGCTGGCCTTTGGGGTCTGAGGAGAGAGCACAGGGTAAAGGATAAGGATAAGTGGAACTTTGGCCATATCAAAAAGGTTGGAAGCAAATACGGTAACATATGCTAAGTCTTGTGTGGATACTGAGATGTGGTTTTCTATATGCTTCCAAGAGCTTGTTTTCAGTTCTTTCTTTTTTCTTTTTTTAGAGATGGAGTCTCACTTTGTCGCCCTTGGTAGAGTGCCATGGCTTCACAGCTCACAGCAACCTCCAGCTCCTGGGCTTAGGCGATTCTCTTGTCTCAGCCTCCTGAGTAACAGGGACTACAAGCACCTGCCACAATGCCCGGCTGTTTTGTTGTTGTTGCAGTTCGGCCAGGGCCGGGTTTGAACCCGCCACCCTTAGTATATGGGGCCAGTGTTCTACTCACTGAGCCACAGGCGCTGCCCTCAGTTCTTTCTTAAAAGACATCCCATGCTAGTGGGTATGAAATGCTTAAAAATTACTTTTAAAAGTGAAGATCTTTATGGTCACAATGAAGGATCTGAGTATCTGTGATTCCTAAAAGTGAAGACTACCTTTAGAGAAATGTTTATTAATCCTCCTCCCCATTGGGTAGCTTGAGTACTTTCTCTGATTAATTTTGCCTTAGTCCTGTCAGACCCAGCTCAGTTATCACTTCCCTAGCAAAGGCCTCTCTCACTTGACTAGGTAGAACTACTCTGTTTCTCGTGTCCCCGCAACTCTTGGTCGGTCCATTTATCATGACATTTATTACATTGCTTTTATTGGGGGGGGGTGTTTACGTGCTTTATGTAATAAAATTAACACACACATACACAGATACCCAAGTAGTTATAGCATGATTTTTTGAGGCAGGAGCCAGCTATTTCATATTTATCTTTTCCATGGTACCAAGTTCATTTCCAGAATGAGTCAACAAAGAGATGTATGGTTCCCTGTGAAGGACAGAAATCTTCATGTCCTCACTCATGTGAGAATGACAAATATGCCAGCCCAGCAGACCAACAAGCCTGATGAGGTTACAGTCATCTCTGCTGCCTTTCCCCAAAGCCCAGAGAGCTCCAGGTGTAAAGTGTTTCTCAGCATCCTGAGGCATCCATTTCCCAACCTGATGATCTTCTTGCTCTTTCTGCCTCTACCTGGGCAGGTTCTTCACACCCAGAAGAGGAAAGTGTTCTCTATTCCAACCGAGCAGCATGCCACTTGAAGGATGGGAACTGCAGAGACTGCATCAAAGATTGCACTTCGTAAGTGGCCATGGGTAACTTTGGGATGCCTGAAGATCTTGGAAGTGGAGGCTAGGTTTATCTAGGTTATTCTTTGGAAGGAATTCTACCATCTATGACAGAATGTCACTAGGTCACTGACAGTAAAAGACTCTACATGGTCTTTGTGGCCCCTGTGTCTTTGGGGACTTGTCTTTGCTGCTGCATGAGGGGTAGTGTGGGCAGGTAGAGGTAGGCCATAAGGGCTTTGTGAGATTTAGAACCTGGGGATAAGGGAGAGTTGCAAACCAGGGACTAGTTTACCTAGATGTTTTTTCTAGGATGGATGTGTGAGGAGAAAGAAGGAGAAAAGAGAAAATTGCATTTATCAATGACCAGTTGTAGAGAACAGTGAACAGTTTTTCAGACCTCTTTCTTCAAGTCAGTCTAAAATTGTCTTCTTTTATTATCACTAAACTAGAACATTCCCTAATATGTTCCCAGATCTGATATTCTGTGATATTGCTTTGGGTGCATGCTTTGGTGATAGACAGGAGAGGAGGGATGTGAGCATGCTCAAGGAGCCTGTGCTAAATTAATTTGTACCAGACCCTGCACTAGATTTCCTTCTTTGAGTGTGCACAGTGTGTGGGCTAAGTTTACCATACTTCTCAGGCTAGAACTGAGATGCTGAGGATTGAGGCAGAAGAGTGATTCACCTGGGTCACATGGTTAAGTGATAGAAGTGGAATTCAAATGCTACCCCATCTGACTCCAAAGCTTGTTGTTACTCCCACTGGGCCACAACTTACAGGTACATAGTAGCATGAAAACCACGAGACACTTAGCCTTTTTTTTTAGTAGAGACAGAGTCTCACTTTATCACCCTCGGTAGTGCCATGGCATCCAACAGCTCACAGCAACCTCTAACTCCTGGACTTAGGTGATTCTCTTGCCTCAGCCTCCCAGTAGCTGGGACTACAGGCGCCTGCCACAAGGTCCAGCTATTTTGTTGTTGTTATTGTTGTTGCAGT
This sequence comes from Perodicticus potto, assembly GCA_963574655.1. NCBI lineage: Eukaryota > Metazoa > Chordata > Mammalia > Primates > Lorisidae > Perodicticus > Perodicticus potto. The sequence goes on from CAUYRH010119778.1 coordinate 25,659, forward strand.
TTGGCTAGGGCTGGGTTTGAACCCACCACCCTTGGTATTTGAGGCCGGTACCCTACCCACTGAGCCACAAGCACCGCCTGAGACACTTAGCCTTGATTTTGGGGAGACTGAAACTGAAAAATTGATGCCTGTGTACACAAGTTTCATATTATTAGTGGTTCTGTGCTCTTTTTCCTCTTCATTTCAGTTTAAGTTGAAAAGTCTTTGTGGTGAGCTTTGGCATTTTTTAGCAATGTCTGTCAGCCAGAAATTTTCTCCTATACACTGAGGGCTGCAGAAGAACTGGCCTGGAAGAAATTGCACCCAAACGACATTTTTTGCCTCCTGTTCTAGAGCACTGGCCTTGGTTCCCTTTGGCATGAAGCCCCTGCTGCGGCGAGCATCTGCCTATGAGGCTCTGGAGAAGTACCACCTAGCCTATGTTGACTATAAGACTATACTGCAGATTGATGACAATGTGACATCAGCCCAGGAAGGTATCAACAGGTGAGCTCATTTCACTGCAGGCAGTCTCCATGGAAACTCCCTGTCCACCTGAATTGGTTTGAGGCCACTGCTTTGGTTGTCTCCTGTGGGCATCCCTTTAGCTAGACTTGGAAATCTCTTAAAGGGCCTGTGGGAGAAATTACAGAAGGAGAATCTTTTGTTGTATTTAGCAGGTACTTAAGGAGTCCAAATTAATGAGAGAGATTGATTGAGTCTACCTAGATGTGCAAATTTCATTCACACAGAAATATTTATTGTGTTCTCTTTTTTTTTTTTTTTTTTTTTGAGACAGAGCCTCAAGCTGTCACCCTGGATAGAGTGCTGTGGCATCACAGCTCACAGCAACCTCCAATTCCCAGGCTTAAGCGATACTCTTGCCTCTGCCTCCCAAGTAGCTGGGACTACAGGCGCCCGCCACAACGCCCGGCCATTTTTTGGTTGCAGCTGTCATTGTTGTTTGGCGGGCCCTGGCTGGATTCGAACCCGCCAGCTCAGGTGTACGTGCCTGGCGCCTTAGCCCATTGAGGCACAGGCGCCAAGCCTTGTGTTCTCTCTTGGTGCAAATTTAAGGACCCTTCAGCAGGCCAGCCATGGTGGCTCATGCCTATAATCCCAGCACTCTGGGAGGCTAAGGCAGGTAGATCACTTGAGCTCAGGAGTTTGAGACCAGCCTGAGCAAGAATGAGACCCCATCTCTACTAAAAATAGAAAACTATTTTGGGTGTATTGGTGCGCACCTCTAGTTCCAGCTACTCAGGAGACTGAGGCAAGAAGAATGCTGGCCCAAGAGTTTGAGATTGTTGTGAGCTATGATACCACAGCATTCTACCAGGGCAACAGAGTAAGACTCTGTTGCAAAAAAAAAAGCCCCATAAGCAGTAGATCACCACTTTAAATGTAACTTAGTATGACCAAGCTCAAGGGAAGGAGAGTCACAGTGGCTGAGCTGAGAAGGCATTTGGGAGGCAGACTCCTGTTCTTTGTTGCAGCATGTTAGAAGATATAAAGAGGTAGTTCAGGGCGGCACCTGTGGCTCAATGGAGTGGGAGGCTGGCCCCATATACCAGAGGTGGCAGGTTCAAACCCAGTCCCGGCTAAGAACTGCAAAAAAAAAAAAAGAGGTAGTTCAGGGGGAAGAAGACAATAATTCTGGCTTTTCTGAAGGGGCCTATCTCCCTTGGCTGTGTGAAAGGAGGACTATCTTCTTGACCTAGCTGGAAATCTTGCAATTCTCGCTTCCTTTCTAGAATGACCAGAGTTCTTATGGACTCACTTGGGCCTGAGTGGCGCATGAAGCTGCCCTCCATCCCATTGGTGCCTCTTTCAGCTCAGAAGAGGTGGAATTCCTCACCTTCAGAAAACCGCAGAGAGATAGCGGAAAGCATATCCAAAGAAACTGCAAGTACAAAGAGCAGAGGTAAGCCGTGACTTTCTAGCCAGAGAGTCTTGCAGTCTCCTTCTTTAGAGTAATCTTGTAGAAATTGGCCTATTTAGCTGAGTTATACAAAATAATTTTGGAAACAAAGTAAAAAAAAAAAGACATTTTAACCTGTTAGAGATTGTCTCTTAGGCTGCACAATGAGGGTAATGATAAAACCTACCTCACAGCTGCAAGGACTAAATGATACCAGGCAAAAACCTCCCAGCCTGGTGCATACGCATACAGTATTAGTTCCTTTCTCTTTCCTCTGGGAGCAGTTGGGATGTATAACTTTGGGTGTTTTTGGTTGCAAGAACAAAAGAACTCAAACTGGTAAAAATAGTATAGGAAATTAATTTATTGGCTTACTTAACAAGAAAGTCCAGAGAGTTCAGGCAAGTTTTGCTCCAGCACCTCACTACATTAAGAGACTCTGACTCCTTTTCTCTGTACTTCTGTCAGCTCTCTTCTCTGTTACGTGTCAGCTTTGTCTCTGGGTAGGCTTCCCTCCTCATAGCAAAATACCTGGAACAGTTCCTGGCCTCACCTACATACACCATGCTGCATGACCCAGAGAAAAAGAAAGTCTTTTTTTTTCTGATAGCTTACTAGGAGAAAAGAGGATTCCCCACCCCAAAAAAACTGCTAGCTCACATACTTCCCCGAACATGTGACCAGGGAGTGAGCTTCTGTGATTAGCTCGGCCCTTCGGCCCCCCAACCCCATCCCTATGACTGGAAGGTAATGCTCGTTTAGAAGTACATTCACTGTGGAGCCCCTGTATGACTAGAGAAGGGAGATCCAAGCTGGGTGGCCAAAAACAGGAGACTGACCAGCTCAGTTGTGTAAAATGAAGAAGCCACTTATTAGGCAAGACCTCACTAGGAAGCTCTTTTCATGTGCCAAGAAAATTGTCCCAGCCCAGTGAGCTGGGGATTGAGGCTAGAGAAGTACAGAGGGGTCAAGGCTAGAGCCCTGCTGGGTATTAGTGACCTTTATGTGTTAGGGAAGGGTGGGAGTCCTATCTGGTCCCTGGGAGCTTTCACTCTAGTTTGTGGGAGCCTGGTATGTGTTTCCCACTCTTCCCTAGAATGAAACTGTGGAGTGCTAATGAACTAGACTTCTTTAGTACACAGACTATTCATTTTGTTCTCTTGGAGTCACTGAATCATATGGGTTCCAGGCCCTATGCTAACCAGTGTGATATAGACAGGACAGGGGCAGTTTAAGCTCTTGGTCTATTGAGTAACTGATACACATAAGCAGAGTATCTTAAAATGTGAGGAGGAAGAACATGTGCTTTTTAGTTTTTAATGTTTGGGAGTTCAAAATAGGAACTGACTTAAATGCTTGGGGAATCAGGGAAAGGCTCTCAGAGAAGGTAATGCTTAAGCTGGGCTTTCTAGATTGAGGCCATCAGGTGGGAACAGAGAAGGGAGGAGAATTCTTGGCAGAGACAGTGGAGAGAGTCAAGAGAATGAAAGTGCACTGGTAACAGTGGGAGTGTGACTAGTGAGCAGTGTGTTGCAGGGCCCAGGTGAAGCTGAGGCTGTGCATAGACTACAGCCCACTGATCTATTTTTAGAGAAACTAGAAGGTTTGTACAGGAATGCTCATAGCAGAATGTGTATTAGTGAAAAAACACAGATCTCTGTAAATAGGGGAATGGAGAAGTCAATTATGGTATTACAGCAATGAAAATGAATGAACTACGGGTATAAGCATCAACACAGATGAGTGTCTGGAAGATAATATTGAGGGGAACAAAAAAAGCAGGCCATAAAAGAATACAGACTTATTTATTCTTCAATATGAAGTTCAAAAACAAAGTATATAACAAGTGGTTTAAAGGTACTAGTGTATATAATTTTTTTTAAAAAACAAGGGAAAGCATAGAATTAGGGATAATAGTTTCCTTGAAGGGTGGATTGAATTGAGGATGGGCCCCCAGGACTTCTAAGGTCCTAGTAATGTTCTGTTTCTTAAGCTGAGAGATGAGTTCAGGGTTTTAGTTTTATTCCTCTATCCCTATTCTGGTCATAAATATTTAGTATTTTATAAAAATAGTTTTTAAAAATTAAACAAGCAAATGATAGGGAAGCAGGCCTAGAACATTTAATTGGAGTCAAGCAGCAAAGGGCCTGGAAGCCAGGTCAAGCAGCTTGAATTTCACCTTGTTCTCATCTCTCTCTCCCTGAAGGTTGCAGCAGAGCTGCATGTGTTAGGTGAGGAAGGATACTCACAGACTCAGACCAAAACGGAATTAGGAAACAGTGGGCTCAACTGCCCCTTTCTGAAAGCCGAGAAACCATACCCTTTCTTTACCAGATTCTTGTTTATTAATATTTATTCACTTATTCTTCTGCTTTATGTTTATAGACTGTTCTATACTTTCTCATGGATTCTCAGATTTGACCCTGAAAATAGCCACATGTGGAATGAGCATTCCCCCACTGTGTTGGTGAGGAATTTGAGGTCCAAAAGTTAGGTTGGTCACACAAAATCTTCCACTTACCAAGTGGCAGTGACAAGGCCAGAACCTGGGTTGCTTTTTATCATACATGTGCTATTACAAAGGTGAATAAATGCATTTATATCAGGAGTTCCCAACCTCTTCTGAATGAAAAACTGTTTAATTTTCCAGAAGCCATTAATTAATTAGGAGTAATCATCAATCAGGAAGAATAATTTACAGCAGTGTATGAGATCTCTGCAGGGGTGAGAATCATAGACAACTTGAGAGAGACGATTCTGAAGAGATCTCACTGATCTCAGTTCAGAGACGATTCTGAAGAGATCTCATTGCTCGATGGTTTTTTCCTCCTCTGAATTTGTATCTAGTGTCTTCTGCAGGGGATGCGGAGAGAGCCAGAGTTCTGAAGGAAGAAGGCAATGAGCTTGTAAAGAAGGGAAACCATAAGAAAGCTATTGAGAAGTACAGTGAAAGCCTCTTGTTTAGTAACCTGGAATCTGCCACGTACAGCAACAGGTATCTCCTTCACAGCTGCTGGCTTAGGGGATTTCAGGACATTGGAGGTGTGTTCCATAGTCTTCTCTCAGACTGTGGGCTCTGGATCGCTAGCATTCAGTCATTGTATTCCAGCTCACAGCATGCGTTCATGCATTCACACTGCGAGCGAGGTGTGGCCAGTGGCATTCACTGTCTTGAAGGATAGAACTGAGGCAGCCTAAGGGTCGCCTGGGCTTTGTTAGCCCCTCTCCCCAGAATTTCCTAAGTGTACCATACAAGTAAGAGCAATGTGCTTACTATGCAAACACAAGTCTCTTGGTCTCTTTACCCCTACCCTGCTCCCTACCCTGTAGTTTCTTTGGGACCCTCCTGTTAGAGGTTTTGGTCCTATTTCTGTCTAAGTACACTGGCCCCAAAGCCATGGTATGGAATATCTATTGCCTGACCTGGGCGCCGGAAGGAGGGATGTAGTCTAGCCTGAGGGGTTAGACTTGTGGGCCTGTAGAAAGCCTTACACTAAGAGCTGCTGTCAGTGACCAATGATAGAGAGAGCCTGGGGACCATGCCTTAACTGTGTGACAATCACTGCTCTACACCAATACTCAGAAATATAGTCTTACAGAGTTGAGAAAATCAAGGCTCAGAGAAGTAGGGACTTTGCCTGACCTTACCCAGCTAATTGTGGCACCACAGTTGCAATGTGGCTCCAAGATCTTCCTGTTAATTTTACTATCAGAAACATGAGACCATTCAGCAGAAGACCATATCTGATCCAGACATTTATTATAAAATGTCTGTTTCTCCTTCCCTATCAACATATACATATCACTGTCTAGTTCAGAAATCTTGGGTCTAGGCCAGGCACAGTGGCTCACATTTGGATGCCGAGGTGAGAGGGATCACTTGAGGCCAGAAATTCAGGATGAACCTGAGTAAGAGCAAGACCCTGTCTCTACAAAAAGAGAAAAATGAGCCAAGCTTACTGGCCTGTAGTCCCAGGTTTTCAGCAGACTGAGGCAGGAGGATCACTTGAACCCAGAAATTTGAGGTTGTAGTGAGCTGTGATGATGCCACTGCACTGTAGCCCAGACAATGGAAAGAGACCCTGTCTCTGAATGAATGACATGGGTCTAATATAGGTAGACTGTTTCTTATTCCAAACTCTTGGCATAAAATGTTTTAGGTTTGTATAAGGTAATATGGTCCACATACTGAGTTATATAACATTGCAGCAGGGTCTGGGACAGCTTGCTGAAATAAACTATTAGTATTTCTGCAAGTGAAACATGGTGGAAAATGCCATGTGTTTGGAATGCCAAATGGTGTGGAATAAAGGTACAAAGTAGCTTTATTTCAGCTCATGTCAGATTTTATCAAATGAATTAAAAGAACTTGGAGTTTTTTAAAAGTTGGATTTTAGAATTTTCACCTGTGATTTTACTGCAGATTGCACCAAGGGCGCCTCAGTCGGCTAGGCTCGCTTGGAAAGGAAGCCCATAGCCTTTATGTTCCATGTTTAGGTGGCACTGTCTTCTAACCCCTCTTTTGCCTTGTTTATTAACTTATGCTGCTGAACACCTCTATTAACTCATTTTTCTGGATTTTTACCAAATCCAGAACTATGCTTTGTTTTGCTTAAGTACACTTTTTCATGCATATGTCTCTGTGCCACACTGTCACATCATGTCCCTTCCTCTGTCCCCTAGTGGTCAGAGCAATAACAGCGTCTGCCTCAATTCAAAGGAAGAGGACATAGACCCCCTCAATTGGAAGAGTGCCAAATAATTTGTGCCTGTCTTTAAATTGCTATAAGGAGATTTTTCTCTAAGTTATAAATACTATGCAGTCATAAAGATTTAGTTGAATTTTAAAATTCATGATAGTGATGCCAAAGTTTTGTTAGGAAAAAATGAGAATAATAGCAAAAGAGAACTTAGTGTATGATAAGTATGGGAAAAAGAGGGATTATTTGATAAATGATGTCGGATTGGCTAGGTCAGAATGAAAAATAAACCTGAATCTTAGCTCAGTTCTTAAAAATAAATTCTAAGTGGAAAGCAAACAATGAAACCACAAGTTCTAGGATACCTAGTAGATTAATTATCTTGCAAAGCTATTATGTGGAAGAAAGTGATTCACAAAAGTTATTAAAGGAAAGTTGTGGAAATTTGATTCTATAGATTTAAAAAATCTTATGTAAAGATGTTCAGCTTTACCCATATTTAAAACAATGAAATTCCATATTAGTAGAAATTAAAGCTTAAGACCCAAGTTGGTACAGTTGAAGGAAAATAGGCTGTTTTTGTTTAGATTTTAGGGGTTTTTTGGTTTTGTTTTGTTTTTTTTGAGACAGTCTTTTTTTTTTTTTTCAGTTTTTGGCTGGGACTGGGTTTGAACCCACCACCTCCGATATATGGGGCCGACACCCTACTCCTTTGAGCCACAGGCGCCGCCCTGAGACAGAGTCTTACTTTTTCACCCGAGTAGAGTACAGCAATGTCATTCTGGACTTAAGTGATCCTGCCTCAGCCTCCCAAATAGCTGAGACTGTAGGTGCACACCATGTTACCTGACTAATTTTTCTATTTTTAGTTGAGATGGGGTCTCACTCTTGCTTAGACTGGTCTCAAACTCCTGAACTCAAGCACTCCTCCTGCCTTGGCCTCCCAGAGTGCTAAGATTACAGATATTAGCCACCATGCTGACCAATAACTATTTTTTAGAGTGCAGTTGTTTAGGAGGGTGTTTGGGCAGTAGTAGTCAAAATTTTAAATGCATACGTCTTTTGACCCAGCAGTCACTTACACAAGGATATTCATGCAGCATCATTTATTTACAAACTAGAAACAATGGGGCGTCACCTGTGGCTCAGCGAGTAGGGCGCCAGCCCCATATACCGAAGGTGGCGGGTTCAAACCTGGCCTCGGTGAACTGCAAAACAAAAAAATAGCTGGGCGTTGTGGCGGGGCGCCTGTAGTTCCAGCTACACGGGAGGCTGAGGCAAGAGACTCACTTGAGCCCGGGAATTGGAGGTTGCTGTGAGCTATGTGACGCCACGGCACTCTACTGAGGGCGATAAAGTGAGACTCTGTCTCTACAAAAACAAACAACAAACTAGAAACAATGAAGAATACCCCTCAATAGCAAATTAATAAAATAAATCATGACACATCCAATTTAGTGAATACCCTACACCCACTGAGAATGGTGAAGTGGAATAGATGAACTTATGTAATGAGCTCCCAAACTTGTTTTGATTTTAGTGACTGTCTTCGGAGAGAATGACTAGACTTGAATGAAGAAGATCCCCCCTACACGTGCTTTTTCCTCCCACAGATGCAGAATATTTTATAGTATGGATGAACATGACTATTTTTTTCAACATTTTATTATGAAAATTTTCAAAGTAAAGTTGAAAGAACTGTACATTGAATACCTATATATTAATACCTAGCTTCATAAATTCTACAGTTATTAATATTTTAGTATACAGAAGAACCTCCATAGTTGACCATACCTCCTTAAGTTGACCTAATTTTCAAAGGATATGCACCACGTGTGCACAGTTCCTTATGTTGATCGCCTCCATATGTTGGCCAGTTTGTTATAGTTCCTTGGGTGGTCAATTTACAGAGGTTCTACAGTATTTACTTTATCACTGTCATCTGTTGATTGACATATTTCAAAGACAATTGCAAATATTTTTATATTTTATCCCTAATTCATCATATTTGTTTTTTTTATTTTTGGATTTTTTTTTTTTTTTTTTTTTTTGGAGACTGGGTATCGCTTTGTTGCCCAGGATAGAGTGTGGTGATGTCATCATAGCCATATCTCACTGCAACCTCATGCTCCTGGGCACAAGTGATCCCCCTGCCTCAGCCTCCCAAGTAGCTGGAACTACAGGCGCCCACCACCATGCCTGGCTAATTTGAGAGACAGGGCCTCGCTCTTACTCAGGCTGGTCTTAAACTCTTAACCTCAAGGGATCCTCCTGCTGCAGCCTCCCAGAGTGGTGGGATTACAGGTGTGAGCCACTACATCTGTCCAGCATCATACCAGCATTCAGTATTTATTTTTTTAAAGGAGTTAAGTTTTTAAATATGTCAAGGGGAAGACTTAGGAAACCTGTGCTTGAAAGAGCACAGTACAGGAGGATTAAGTACAGAGTGATAGAACTAAATGAGGTCAGGATCTGGAGTTGTATGAACCCCCTCAGTTCGAACCCCATATCACCTCTCAGTATTGGCAAGTCCCTTTACCCCTCTGAGCCAGGGTTTTTCATCTCAAAAAGGGATTAAGAGTATTGTGAGGATCAAAGAAGATACAGCGTAACCAGCACAGAGTAGATGTTTAGTGACCACTTCTCAGGCTACCTCCCAGCTTGGGAGTGGCTCACAAGTGACTAAAGCTTCTGAAATGGTCTCTCCTGATCAGAGCGCTCTGCTATTTGGTCCTGAAGCAGTACAAGGAAGCAGTGAAGGATTGCTCGGAAGCTCTCAAGCTGGATTCAAGGAACGTGAAGGCATTTTACAGGCGAGCTCAAGCCTACAAGGCACTCAAGGTAAAAAAAAAAAAAAAAATCCTGGCCAGATGTAGCAGCATAAGCCACAGAGATTTATGCCAGCGGTGGTACTTCCAGAATATAGTCAAGGCAAGGCGCTCTTTCCACTTTCTTTTCTTGGGGCCCCAGGGTAGCCTAGAGTAGGCCTACAGGCTGGGGTTTGAAAACACTTTGTTGCCTCAACAGCTGTCTTCCCCCCCCCCAAACCCCCAGTGCAGGCACCTTCCCCACATTCTTCTCCTTTCTATTAGGACTATAAATCCAGCTTTGCAGACATCAGCAGCCTCCTACAAATTGAGCCCAAGAATGGCCCTGCACAGAAGTTGCGGCAGGAAGTGAAGCAGAACCTAAACTAAAAACCCAAAAGGGCAGCAGGAAACCTCTGCCTGACCTTACCCAGAGAAGCCAGGGGCCACCGCCTCTGTGCCCGCTCCTGAAACCCAGCATGCCCTGGAGTGAGCTCTGAAGTACCCTCCTGGCCTCTCGTTTGCTTCCCTCCCTTTAAGAGGCTTTGCCTGTTCAAATTAAGCTCAATGTAGTCAAACACAGACGTTGTTTCATCAGAAAGGTCCCCACTAGAGCTGAAGCGTGAAGTTGAAGTCCTGCCCCTGGGTCCCCTGTCTCATACAGACAGGTCTTTGTCACCAAGCTTTTGGCTTTGTGGCTGCCCCATTGTGCTCCAGACTGAGTGCTGCCCTCGTAGCTTCACCAGAGCCCACCTCACTGCAGTTAATTGAACCCATGAGTTCGTGGGTGGGCCCGGGGGTAAGCTAGAAAACCCTGACCCAAGGCAGCCTGTTGAGCTGGTTCTCCAGGGCTGCAATCTCCCATGTGCAGCTGCTGTCCCTGCCCTGTCCTTGGCACAGTCTCCTGTGTCTGAACCCCAGTGCCTTTGTTCAGGCCCTCCTTTGTTGGGTAGGCAGAGCCCTGACCCTTGGCCGGCTCTGTCCTTGACTCTGTGCTGCTGCCTTCTGCATGGAGCTGCGTAAGGTGTTTGAAAAGCCCAGTGGTTGTGGCTGCTGGTCCTGGAGGTGGGATGGGGAGAGAGGCCCCCTTGAGGTCAGTGGCCTTCCTTTTTGGGCAGGACTTGCCTTTTTGCTCCAACAGTGGCCTTCTTTAGGCGTCATAGTTCTTTGTAATATGTTGAAGTTAATTTGAACTGACTGATTTTGTGTGTTTAAGCTATTGCATTAAAAGGCTTTCTTCTATATAAGTGCCTGTTGTACTTTCATTTCTGCATTTTCACCTTTGCCCCTGGAATTTTGTAGTAGTAATAATAAAAGTGTTGCATATTGAGCATTCATCCATTCATTGAACAGATTTACTAAAATGTCTGTGTGAGCCAGGCACTGTGAATAGTGCTAGAGAGACCACAGTGAGTAGACACAGGCCCTGCTCCCAGAGGGTTAATACTCCGCTGGGAAGGTAAGAAGTTAAATAATCAGGGCAGTGTAAATTGCAGCTAACCTAAGTGCTGTGAGTGGGCAAGTGGTGTTTTACCTGCCTAAAATGGAGCATTGATGTGGAGGGAGTAAGCTGGGATTGAGTTCTACAATGGGGGATTAGTGAAGAGGGGAGGGGAAAGCTGTGTGTGCAGAACAGAACCAGTGTTTGTGAGGCTCTAGGTGGGAGGACAGGGTGAGCAAGTACAGGGACCGAAAGGGCCATTCAGGTTCATGAAATGTGGCATGGGGAAGAGCTAACTAAGGCTGTGTCCTCCTTATTAAATTTCTGATTCCAGAGAAAAAAAGGGTTTGGATTGTCCCTTCAAGCAACATTCACCTGTCAGGCACACTGCCTCTGTGCAGTCATAAGGATGAGTCTGTTTCTGTTTAAGCAATCACTGACCTCCAGGCAGAAGTGGATTTTAGACAGACATGGGCATGGTCAAGGGACAGGCTCACCTGCTAAGCAGGCATGACTGACTTGAGACAGGTTTGCCGGTGCCATCCGGTCACAACCAGCTTACTGCATCCTCTCGAGCTTTAGAAAGCACGTCTCTTGATTTGCTAGTAAGAACAGAAGTTTCCTATAAACATAGATGTGCTTGTAAATTAGGCAGCTGAGAAGAAAAGGGAGAAAGGGAGAGGGCATGGAGGAGATGCCAGCAGTCTGAGATCTGCACAGAGACAAGCTAGAAGCAGCCAGACAAGTGGGTGGGACTAAGTGACTGGGGGAGGGGGAGCTCGAGGCTTGAGGAGAGAAGAGAGTTGGAAATGTTTGTGGAGAACAGGAAGAGTGACTGAGAATTGCGTTGAATCTGTTGCTAGTGAATTTTCAGCAGAACTAGTCTGCTGGTCATGGTCTTCCCCACTGTCATTTGGCAGCTCAGGTACAGGAGAGGGCAGAGAGCTGGAGTGGACATCTCTGGGGGCGGGGAGGGCACAGACTGTCCTGAAGGACCCTTCTGAGAGGATCCCCCACATTCCCTGCAGGACCTGGGAAGGTACGCTAAAGCATTTCTATAAGGGTTCTTGAATTATGCTACACAGCCCCTTGGTCAGTCAGCCTGGCACCTGGAAACAAGTGGTTGTTCACCTGCCCTGGTTGCTCAAGCCAGGGGGCCTGGAAACACCCAGCACGTCTGATATGGGCACCTGCAGCTTTGGTGCATTGCAGGATGTATCCATTTGGTCACCTGCTGTACCAAAGGTTTGAGTTCCTGGCAGTTCTGTTCTCTGTGCACACACCCCACCCCACCCCGGGGACTTGAGTGCTCCTTTGTGTTTCTGTTCCCTACAGCCAAAGCCCTGCCCCTTTCAGGTCTACCCTTTGTTATGCCCCCACCTTCCTTAGACATAAGAAGGCCTCCTAGGAGGCAAGACAGATTTTGCAACACTTTTTAATGCACAAAGCAAAGTAATAGGCTGGGGGTGGGGGGTGACCAAGCTTCATTCTACATACAGGGATCAAATACAGAGACAGACCACTGGGGAAATAAGTTACAGCTCACAGGGCCGGGGAGCCAAGAGCAGGAAACGCTATTCCTTTGGCAGCTGTGGAGCGAGGAATCTGTTTTCTGGGGATGAAAGAGTAAAATGAATGTTTCTAGAAAGTATGGCAGATGAAGAAGGTGAAGTAGCCCAGGCCAGGCCTTCTGATGGGCAGAACAGAGCAAGCAGTGCCCATGGAAAGCCTGTGTGAGGCCAAGCAGGGACCTGGTAAGAGTACACGAGTGCACCTCTTTCACTCTGCACCACCATCAACGCCCATTTCAGCCTCACAGCCACCTCCTTTGATTCTCATGGCTTCTCCAAACTCCCTGGCACTTCAGAGGAAGCCAGTGACACAGTATGGGGCTAAGTGACCTCGGCCCAGCTGCTGCTGTCACTGTCCCTCCCGCCTACCTGGTTTTAGTGCATGGACACCTTTGGCTGTTCCATGGCCTGATGCTCCTGCAGCACAGCCACTGCTTCTTCTACCTGGGGGACACAAGTAGGAGGGGGTTAGTGCAGTGTCCCAGTAGGACCCAGAAGAGCCTTAACCCCTCCCTACCCCTGCAGGCTAGATCCAGGGAGCACCCCTTATCCACAGCACCTCTGCAGAACCCTCACCCACTGCCACTTGCAAGACCCCACAGTCACCTGTGAGGCAGGTTCACTGCTGGACAGCTGGAAAAACTCTAACCCTATGCTGACTCCGAACACACCTCCTCGAAACAAAACCTTGTCTTTGGAGCCACACAGATCTAGTCTGCCGAGGGGCTGAAGCAGCAAACTCTCAAGTCCCCTTCCCACTCCAAGACTCAGTAGGCCTTCAGTTTCCAGTAAAAAGACAAACTATCAGACCAAACAGTTGCCACAAACTCCACCGGGAGACCCTGTCCTCAGAGCTCCCTGCTCCCCAGGCTCCGGCCTACCTTGGCGTGCAGGGACTCCGGAGACTCCAGCATGAGCAACAGCTCCGAGTTGTCAATCTCCAGCAGCATGCCCGTGATCTTGCCAGCCAGCTGACTCTGGACCTCGCGAATAAGGGGGTAGAGGCGTTCCCCTGTGTAGAACACCCTCTGATGGCTTGTGCACACACCTGGCTCACACCCTTGCAGCCCAGGGATGGTACCACAGAGTGGAGCAGGGAGGAGATACAGGTTCTTGTCCTGGAACTGCCCCTGCCCAGCTGTGGCACTTAACCTTACTAGGAGCCTCTTTTCCCAAACACAAGGTTGGCACAGCAAATCCCGCCTTGGAAGATAATTTAAGAATCAAGTCTGATATATGTGCAGCATTCTGCAGGATGAGTTTTAACACAAAGTTGGTTTCTGTTTAAAAACTAATGTTCATTTTGCGAGAAATAGTTTGAAGTGATGTAGATGATAAAATTTTAAACAGGATGTGATAATGCTGAACTTGATACTCTTGGGGGCAGGGTGGGGAGGATACTTAGTATACTTCGGATAAATTCACCTTCCACCATTAGGTATTTCCAGTGACAAGGCCTAGTATGGTGGCCAGCCCATCTCAGCAATGCATGGAGGGCCCAGCCAGGACAAAGCGACTCAAGGGGGCTGTGGAAGGAAGTGGTCTTCCTGTGAGAAAACTGATACGTGTACTGCTAACAACGCCTTCTACCTCCATTGAGCTCATTTAAAATTTTTCTGTAGAGTATAAAGTGGCAAAACCCTAACGAAGCTGAGGAAATAATGTGGTGATGGCAAAGCAGGCCTTCAGCGGAAGGTCTAGAGATCTTGGTGGCTACAAAATACAGAACCTGCCAGCCAGGAACAAGCTTGCTCCCTTGTTCAACCCATTAGTGGCATCTTTCAGCAGGGCCTGTGATAGACGCTACGGAGGGAGATGAATTGCACAGGGAATTCAGAGTCTAGTGGGGACTAACACTGCTTACCCGGTGCACACACGATCCCTACCTCTCCGTAGCAGGCCCTGGGAGAATGATGAAATTTGGCCCCATCCTCCATTCAGGATAGGTGTGAGGAACTGTACACCCACCTACAGGCCAGTTCCCTAAAGAAACCCAAGACGAAGCTCTCATCTCCCCACATCTGGGAGTCTCCCAGTCTAAGTCAAAGTCACAGGACAGCAGACCTGGAAGGAACTCTGGGACCATCCCGTCTGGCCAGTGTTTTAAAGCAAGAGAAAAGGGACCTGGAGAGTAGAGGCAGCCAGCAGGTTGGACAAAGCTGGACCTCATCCTCACATCTTCAGGCAGGGTGTTTGCCAGCAGGCAAGCCAGCTCCCTGCCACCTTCATCTTGCTCTGGAGTTGAAGACACAGCCACTCACCAATCATCTGCTTTTGCTCATGCAGGGGTGCTGCAGCCAGCATGGACACGGTCAGGGGCTCCTGTCCGGGGATGTGCACCGCAGGCTCCTGGACCTGCACAGTGGCAGGGACACGGCCCTTACCCACCATGAACGGGCAAGGCCTTGACGCCTTACCCTATCACATAAACACAAGGCCAGGAAGTCTCTGGAAGAGTGGAGCAGGGACAAGGTCTGGATGACCAGGTAGGGCAGAAAGGGCACAGTGGGTTACGCTCTAATGTAGAAATTCTCTCTGGCTCTGTGAACCTAGAAAGGGTGTCCAACCCTTTTTTTTTCTCAGCAGCACATTGGAAAAATAAGAATTGCCTTGGGCTCCATTAGATACACAAAAGCTGATTAGCAAAATAAGGTCCGTGCACATTTTTTGGTGATATCTGACACCACAAATAAGTAAAAAAAAATCCTCGCAAAGTCAGCATGCAGCCCACAGGCCGCAGGTTGGACACCCCTCTGAGTATAAAGCCCCATGATGGACACTGCCAAATGAAAGCCAAGCATTACAAATCATTTTGTGCCAAATAAAGATCTTTTTATCAAGTGGCTTTATGGACACATCCCCGGCACTCTCCGACCCTTGCACACCTTAACTCTAAAAATGTTGCTGTTTGAAGACTATTCTTGTTCATCCTACACGAAAAGTTCAAACTAAACACATTTCAGTTCTAGACAGGATGTGATAATTCTGAACTTGAGACGTTTTCTTGGGCAGGGAGATAAATACACAGCCTTTCACTTAATTATACAATTTTCAGTTATGTTTTGAGCATTAATCTTCTCCCTTCAGTGCTCAGCGTATTCTTGGAATCCCTATCCTTACTGCTCAATACAAATAACAAGGAAATCAAACTAATTTTGGTAACAACTTTGGCAAAGCAAATTGTAATTGATTAACAAAACATGATGCTGGCCCTCTTTCCCCTTCTGTCAGTAAGGGTGATCTTAATGAAACCTTATAAGCCAAGAAAAGGAAAAAAAACAAGGCCACAACACCTTAGCCAAGGTTCTGAGCAGGGCCTTCTGGAGCCCAGACTAGGAAGGCAACTGGGCCAGGCTTACCCGATGGGTGTTGTGTGTTGCTTTGTATGGCAGAAGGGGACGACCTGGCATACAGCATCCTGCCCCCCCACTGGATCCTGTGGTCTGGGTACCAATGTTGGCTGTAAAAAAAAAATAAACAAGGTTCAAATAGCTACTATCAAAAAGAAAAAGACGAAACAAAATAGAAAATAACAAGTGTTGACAAAAATGCAAAGAAATTTGGGGCCAGGTACAGCAGTTCACACCTATAATCCTAGCACTCTGGGAGGCCAGGTCAGGAAGGCAGCTTAAGGGCAGTGGTTTGAGACCAGCCTGAGCAACGCAGTGAGACCCCATCTCTACAAATAAAATTAGCCAGGCACGTTGGCATTAGCTTGTAGTTCCAGCTCCTTTGGGAGGCTGAGGCAGGAGGGGCAGGAAGATCAGTTGTGCCCAGGAACTTAAGGTCGCAGTAAGCTATGATGATGCCATTGTACTCTATCTGGGGTGACAGAGGGAGACCCTGTCTCAAAAAAATAAAAAGAAATTGAAATACTTGTGCACTGTTGGTAGGAATAAATAGAATTAGGATATCATCCATCAGCTTTGCTTCTGGGTATATACTCAAAAGGATTAAAAACAGGGTCTCAAGGAGCTATCTATACACCATGTTTGGGGGGGGGTATTTGGGGTTTTTTTTTTTGCAGTTTTTGGCCGGGGCTGGGTTTGAACCTGCCACCTCTGGCATATGGGGCCAATGCCCTATTCCTTTGAGTCACAGGCGCTGCCTATATACCATGTTTTATAGTAGCATTATTCACAATACCCAACAGGTGGAAGCAGCCCAGGTGTCCACTGACAGATGAATGGATAAACAAAATGTAGTAAACACATACAGTGGAATATTATTCATCCATAAAAGGAAGGAGATTCTGAGGACATGCTAAGTGAAATTTAGTCACCAAAGGGCAAATAACTTATATGAGGTACCTAGAAGGGTCAAATTCACAGAGATGGTAAGTAAAATGATGGCTGCCTGGGGCTAGGGGAGGGGGAAAGAAGAGTTAGGGTTTAATAGGTATAGAATTATTCCAGTTTTGCCAAATTCATGGCAAATGGTGGTGATGGTCGCACAATAGTGTAAAGGTACTTAACACCATTGACCTATCCATTTAAAAATGGTTAAGTGGTAAATTTTATGTTATGTGTATCTTACCACAATCAAAAAAGGAAAAGAGAAAAAAAAAAACAGGAGTATCAGGGCCTGGCAGCAACCTAAGGCCAGGGATTGAATGTGGCTCATTCATGCAGAATCCCCAGAGCTGTGTAAGGTAGACATGAGAACATTTGCTGGATGAAGGAACAGAAGTGCTTGCCTTGTAGCCAGAATCTACAAACCCTGGTTCACAGCTGCTGCACTATCTTCCACTGAGATTCAGGTCCAATACTAAGCCCTGCATGTATCTTAAAATAAAATGGGGGTATTATTTCTTTTATCCCTATTTTAGGGATTAGGTAATCAGCTAACAGTAATTAGCAAGGGCTGCAGGGTGAGTTGGTCCTAGGAACTGGAAGCCAAGCTAACTACTAAGCCACAGACAGTCTCCAAAGTCAGCTTTGCTCACAAAAAGGGTTCTGACTCCCCAGCAGGGCCAATCCCAGCCCTTGCCCCCCACCCACTCCTCCTGGCTCTGCCCACACTCACCCACTCTCTGGGTGTGGGGCAGGGGCCGTGGCACCTGGGTGGAGGCCTGCCTCATGCTGCTGATGTGGGCCGGGGAGCGCCGAGACATGCCTGGTGGCCGGACCATCGAGGCAGCTGGAGGGTAGGCAGCTTGTGATGCAGATACCATGGAGAGAGAAAGGTTGAGTAGGCAGAAGTGGAGACGATCAGAGTAGCATACTGTTCCCTGAAGCTTCCAGGGTGAGCAAGAGCATGGGAAAGGGAAATAGGAAATTCACAGCAGAAAGAAGAGTGAATTCACCTTGACCCAGACCTCCAGGGAGGGGGTGCGTGGGAATCAACAATGACAAAGCCAACTGTGTCTACTCGGAGCCTCAAGATGAATAAGCACCATGAAACATACACCTTAGCACCCAAGACAGTTTCGAGTGTGAACTTCACTCTTCTAGAGAAAGGCCATTCATCAACAATATAGCCAGAGGAATTTCATTTTCTCAGCTTTACAAGATTTTTCAGTATCACAAATCAGAGACATCTTTGGAGATACTGATACTGGCTAGATGGCAGGTCTTTCCCAGGCTCACCGCTGTGCTTCGTGCTTTACACACATCTCATTCGGAAGGGGAAACTGAGTCTGGGAGGTGAAGTTACCATCCCAGCAAGTGTCAGAGTCAGGCCCAACCCTGATGTTATCACTCCCTCACAGGGCCCACACCCACAGGGCAGGCGAGGGTAGAGGGGATGGATCACTTACACGAAGATCTAGGTGGCTGGGCCGTCCACCTGGGGGCAGGCTGGGGGAGTTGCATGGAGCTGGAGCCATAGTATGCAGCCTGGCCTGGAGGCTGCACGGGAGAAGAGGATCTAGAATGAAGGACTTTGCAGCAGGGTAGGTGAGAAGTTACACATCCTCACGGACACTGTTACCCTGAGACCTCTTCACCATGGTCCCCTTCAAGGGACTGGTTAGAAAAACCCCACAAAGTTTGGAATGAAAGCTCCTTCCTCCCTTCTCAGGAAGTCTATTAGCCTCGAGTCCTTTAGAGCAAGATCTCAGATTTCAATCTTCCTTATCAGAGCCACCCTGGATAAAAAAAAAGCCATCTTACTCCAACTCATCCCCGCTTAAGCAACTGCTAAAAAGAGAAGAAAATTCCCATCCTGGTGGCCCTCAGTGGTATACATCTTTCTACTTCCTCTAAGTCCCATGAGCTCCCTTCCCAACCATGCTCCTCAGAACAGGAACATCCAGGGCAGGTGTTAACAGGCATCCCACAAAAAACAACCATCTAAGTCGGGGAAGTACTATATATTCCAGGCCTCTTTTGTTGAGTCACAATAGACATTGGCATATTCAGGTAGAATAATGTATATAGTAAAGAGATTGAGGTTTCTTGCAGCATTTCCCAAAATTATTTGACCATCAAAAGTCTTTTTCAGGCTCAGTGCCTATAGCTCAGTGGTTAGGGCACCAGCCACATATACCGGGGCTGACGGGTTTGAACCTGGCCCAGGCCTGCTAAACAAGGCAGTTGCCTGTGACAACTACAACCAAAAAATAGCTGGGCGTTGTGGCGGGCACTTGGGAGACTGAGGCAAGAGAATCGCTTACGCCCAAGAGTTTGAGGTTGCTGTGAGCTGTTATGTCACAGCATTCTACCAAGGGCAGAGTGAGACTGTCTCAAAAAAAAAAAAAAAAAACCAAAAATCTTTTTCAGTACAACTGTCATGAATCTCTCTCTCAGATGGGGAAATGCTGTTTGATAGTGACCCTCTTTTGCAGATGTTGAAGTTAAGACCTCAGCAGGTGAAACGGCCTGACTAGCAAGTTTCAGGAGAAGCAAGTGGGGAGTCTCCATTTGCCTGTGAAGCTTTAGCCTCCCTGCTCTACCTGCTGTTGGGGAGCAAGGGTGGGGGGAGCCATGAGTGGGCCATCACCTGAGGCACAGCAGGGAGGAAGTAGCTGGTGGGCTGCTGGAAGGATCCCAAGAAGGGGCTGCCCAGGGCCCGCATGGTAGACAGGCGCTGCATGTACTGGTTGGTCAAGATGGCCTTCCGCTCCTCCTTGCGCTGGGCCAGTGCCACGTACAGTGGCTTGGTGCCCACGATACGCCCGTTCATCTCTGTCACGGCCTTTGTTGCCTCTTCTGGAGAGGAAAAACACACAAAGCCAAATCCCTTGCTGTGGCCACCCTCTGTCATCACCTAAAAGCAAGACAAGACAAGAGCTGCTGGGCATGGAGGAAGAAGGCCCCGGAAGCTGGGCCTCCCTCCTCCTCTGGTCCCCAGCCCGGCACTAAGCAAGACCATGAGAGGCTTGTGCCAAAGGGATGGACCGTCCACCCCGCATTTACTGAGGCCTGCTGCATGCCAGATACCTCCTGCACCTTCACACCACACATGTATAACCTCCTGACACCGGAGGTGCTGCGCCTCCCACTTTACAGGTGAGTATAGGAGAGAAAGTGACTTGTTCAGGGGCCTCATATTGTAACAGAGGTAACAGTCTGCACAAGTTCAATGAAATGCCTCTTTAAAACTCTCCCCCTGGCTCGGCGCCTGTGGCTCGACGGGCTAAGGTGCCAGCCACGTACACCTGAGCTGGCGGGCTCGAATCCAGCCTGGGCCTGCCAAACAACAAAGCTGCAACAAAAAAAAAAAAAACCAAACTCTCCCCCTATTTCGGAAATTAAAACCTACATTCCTTCCTGAGGCCAGTAATCAAAGGGGTAGGAAAATGTTCTTTGCTGTTTATTCTCTAGTATCTTTTTTTTTTTGTTTGAGACAGAGTCTCACTTTCTTACCCTCAGTAGAATGCTGTGGCATTGTAGCTCACAGCAACCTCAGACTCTTGGACTTAAGCTATCCTCTTGCCTCAGCCTCCCAAGTAGCTGGGACTACAAGGGCCCGCCACAATGCCCGGCTATTTTTAGAGACTGGGTTTCACTCTTGCTGAGGCTGGTCTCCAACTCCTGAGCTCAAGCAATCAGCCCTCAAGTGATCCCTAAGCCTCAGCCTCCCAGAGTGCTAGAATTACAAGCATGAGCCACCATGCCTGGTTTTGTTTTCTAGTATCTTAAACCACAGGAGAGGGCTCAGCAGAATTGTCCGAGGGTCACAAGATAATTGGAGATAAGGCCAACCAAAACCACCAATTATAGTTAAATAGCAGTAGCCTGAAGCCACAACATATGACACCAGTTACTGTCAAGTAGATCCAAGCCCAACATCCCTAATCCCCCTTTTAAAAAGCTGTGTTTTTCTGCTTAAAGACAGTATAGTGGTCTTTGATACTACACTTGATCTTGGCCAAAAGGCCAGAGGCGATAGGATGGTGGTCTTTGAAAGGTTAGTTGGCTGCCTTCCTCACTTGTCAGCAAATTAATGAACTTCTCTTTCCTTTTCCTCAAACCCCTGTCCTCTTCTTCATTCTCACCGATTTGGCCTCAGGAACAAGTACAGGTAACAATACATCAGCCAGGCCTCAACCCAACACGCTGTTCTGACAACTTCTATGGCATCTGCAAGGTACCAAGCCAAGTTCTTTGGGTGTTTGGAGAAGAGGTTCTTAGGTTTTTATTAAAATTACCTTTTTACTTTGGGATGACTTTAGATTTATTAAAAAGTTACAAAAACAGTACAGAGAGTTCCTATATATTTTTCAGCCAACTTCCTTTAATGTTAACATGGCATATTTAACTAAACTACAATATTAACACTGGTACAACACTGTTAACTATTATTCTATTAGTGCCTAATGACTACAATGCTAATAGGATTTCACTTTTTTCCACTAATATTCTTTTTCTCTTCTAGGACCCAATGCCCCTTTTTTAGAGTCAAGCCACTGGCCTGGCTCAAACACTCCATAAAGACTAGAGCTATTTTTAAAACCTACCCTATATCCTGCTACCTATTAGAATAGGGGTTTTAACCTGAGAGTCTCCCTCCTTTAGGGAGGTCATGGATATAATTCAGGGGTCAATGGGAATAAGTGACATCTTTATTTTCAAATTAGCATTTCCTTCCACTATGAATATGGCCCACCCCCAAATCATAGCAGTATTAGCCACACCTGTGATCTTCTAAAAAAAAAAAAATCAAACATTGTCATATTACATTATTACTAATCTCAAAAATATCGTTTATGCTAATTGCCACTTTGCTAGATCTTAAGTTACATTAATAAAGAAGCACATACTATAGCTGGGCGTTGTGGCGGGCGCCGGTAGTTCCAGCTACTTGGGAAGCTGAGGCAAAAGAATCACTTAAGCCCAAGAGTTGGAGGTTGCTGTGAGCTGTGACGTCACAGCACTCTATTAAGAGCAACATAATGATACTATGTCTCCAAAAAAAAAAAGCACATACTATACCATCATTTTAGTATTTTGATTATATTTCAACATAATTATTTTTGTAATCTTATGAATTTTATGTGTTTAAAAATATTCGTAGAAGGGGTTCATAGGCTTCACTAGACAGCCAAAGGCATCCTGACACAAAACTATTTTTAAGAACTCTTGTTAGAAGGTAGTTAATAATGATAAAATTAGTAAAGTTAACACTTATGCAGAGCTCACTATGAGTTTGACAGTGGTGCAAGTGTTTATATACGCTAATCCATTTAATTTTCAAAATCACTATTTCATATAAAATAGAAGATCTATAAAATCGTATAGATAGAAAACTATATAAAATCCCCATTTTATAACCTGTTTGGCCTATTAAACAGCCTCTTTAGTACTTCTCACGTTCTCAGAACATCTTAGAGGTAGGTAACGTCACTCCCATTTTACAGGTGGACAAACAGGGTTTGAAAGGCAAAGTCACTTGCCTTGGGTTATATAGTTAGGTAGTGGCAGGACTCGGATTTACATCGAGGTCTGATAAACTTTAAAATCCCAGCTGTCAATCATACTGCTATACCAAGTGTATATGCATTTTCTGACAGAGAAGGCCCATAGGTATTTTAGTGCTTAATCAAATTTACTGATGCCTAATGTATGGGTCCCACACCTTTCGGTCACATTTTCAAAAGGTCCTAAACCCAAAAAACTTTAGAACCACTTCCATCCTAATACCACTTTTTCAGAACCCAATCATTTGGTCATAGGCAAGGGTCCCCAGCCCCACTGCCCATACTGATCTCTTTAGAAAGTTCTCCATTCCCCCCTACAACTCCCTCCCTCCTCACAGTCAAGTCAAACACTGCTGTTACTACTGCCACTTCTCCCAGGAAGCCCTCCCTCCTGGTCCACTGAGTGCCCAGAGCTCTGCCGCCTTGACTTACAAAATACACATATAAAGGTAGTGATGAGTCTGACTTCTTCATGAGATAATAAGCTACTCAAAGGCAGAGATCACATCTCACTTGCTCCCATATGCTTCCCACTGAGCCTGGTAAAACAGCAGGCTTTAAAACAGTTTAAATATGGAATGAACATTGAGTCATCATAAAATCAACTGGGGAGTTTTGTTTTGTTTTTTGAGATAAGAGTCTCACTTTGTCACCCCTGGTAAAGTGTCATGGCATCATAGCTCACAGCAACCTCAGACTCTTGGGCTTAAGTGATTCTCTTGCCTCAGCCTCCCAAGTAGCTGGGACTACAGATGCCCACTACAACACCTGGTTATTTTTAGAGACAGGGTCTTGCTCTAGCTCAGGTTGTTCTCAAACTCGTGAGCTTAGATGATCTGCCTGCCTCGGCCTCCCAGAGTACTGGGATTACATGTGTGAGCCATTGAACCCAGCCTTTTTTTTTTTCCTTTGAGTCTTACTTTGTCACCTTCAGTAAAGTGCCGTAGCATCATAGCTCACAGCAACCTCAAACTCTTGGACTCAAGTGATCCACTTGCCTCAGCTTCCCAAGTAGCTGGGACTACAGGTGCCCGCCACAACACCTGGCTATTTTTAGAGACAGGGTCTGGCTCTTGCTCAGGCTGGTCTCAAACTCCTGAGCTCAAGGGTTCCTCCTGCCCCGGCCTCCTAGAATGCTAGAATTACAGGCGTGAACCACCATGCCCAGCCTACTGGGGAGTTTTTAAAAATAAAAGGTTCTGGGCGGCACCTGTGGCTCAGTGGGTCGGGCGCCAGCCCCATATACCGAGGGTGGTGGGTTCAAACCTGGCCCTGGCCAAAGTGCAACAAAAAAATAGCTAGGTGTGTGGCAGGCGCCTATAGTCCCAGCTACTTCAGAAGCTGAGGCAAGAGAATTGCCTAAGCCCAGGAGTTGGAGTTTGCTGTGAGCTGTGATGCCACAGCACTCTACTGAGGGTGATAAAGTGAAACTGTCTCTAAAGATAAATAAATAAATAAATAAATAAATAAATAAATAAATAGTTCTAGCCATATCTGCAGAAATGTACTTTCAATGCCTATCCCAGACATCTGAATTTCAGAACTGCCCCGGAGTATCTAATGAGAAGCCAGGGCTCAGGACCACCCAGGGAGTCCAATGTCCCTATCATAAAGATGAGGCTCAGGAGTTAAGACACCTGCTTAAGGTCACAGAGCTATGGCACAAATAAGGCAGAGGTCACATCTTAGGCGTCTAACAGCATCGGGCACAAGGTAGATGCTCAAAAAAATAGAGAAAAATATGAAGAGCGATACAGCCCAACCCTCTCATTTTCCAGATGGAAGATGTGAGGCCCAAAAGGGGTTAGCTATATCACTGGTGAGGGGCAGATAACAATAGTCAATGGAGACATGGATTTCTGGAATCTGGCATACAGTAGGCACTCAATAAATGCTTATAGACTGAGCCAAGTTTACAGTGAATTGCAACAATTCCAGCTATGTGACTGGAACTGTATTTCCAACCTTTTCCCCTCCAGCCCAGACAAGACTGCCAGCTCCAACGGGGTCAGACAGGACAGAGGCCTCAAAGAAGTAGCATAGCACAAACTCCCAGGAAGCCTCCGGGTAAGAGGATGGTGGGGGCAGAGTGGGAGAAACTGATGAGAGGGTGGAGGGGAAGGCTGCCCCCACAGGCATCCCCAGCCCTCACCTTCGCACTGGTAATCATTCCATAGGGAGAGAACTCTTTCCTCAGTTTCTCATCATCGATGGAGTCATCCAAGTTCTTCACATACAGGTTCACCCCCTGGAAGGAAAGGATACTGCTAGAAGCGCCTCTTCCCCTCCAAGCCCCAGAGAGCCCAGGGGGCCGACACAGGCCTCCTGCTCCCCATTTCCCACCCAGGTACCCCAATCACTTGCATGCCCATCACCAGGAAGCTGCAACCCCCACAACCCTGAACTCCCTCAGCAGTTCTCATACATTTTCGCTGGTCACAGCCTCTCCCCCTTCAGAGAAGGGACCTGCAGCAGACGAGGCACAGGGCTAGCCCCAGCATGGCTTTCCAGACGGCCAACATGGAGCAACAGTAGGCGGAGCTGCTCCAGGCTGGGCCCAGGCCAGACCCTCAGTATGGAGTACCGTGAGCTGCCCTCCGCTGCCTGCCAGCTCAGGGGCCTTGGGCCCAGCACTTACACTGCTGCCAGGCCCTACTCTAAGCTCCTCACACATTTATTTGTTTATTTATTGAGACAGAGTCTCACTCTGTTGCGCTAGGCAAAGTGCTGTGGTGTCATGCTCACAGCAACCTCAAACTCTGAGGCTCAAGCAATTCTCTTGCCTCAGCCTCCTGAGTAGCTGGGACTATAGGTGCCCGCCACCACACTTGACTAATTTTTCTATGTTTAGTAGAGACAAGGTCTCACTCTTGCTCAGGCTGGTCTCGAACTCCTGAGCTCAAGGCAGTCCACCTGCCTCAGTCTCCCAGAGTGTTAGGATTACAGGCGTGAGCCAT
This sequence comes from Perodicticus potto, assembly GCA_963574655.1. Taxonomy (NCBI): domain Eukaryota; kingdom Metazoa; phylum Chordata; class Mammalia; order Primates; family Lorisidae; genus Perodicticus; species Perodicticus potto. The sequence continues at coordinate 50,897 of CAUYRH010119778.1, forward strand.
TGCACCTGGCTCATTTTAGTTTTTAGTTCACCATTGCACATTTTAGATTTTAATGCTCATAACAACCTCACAAGGAGTAAACTTTTATCCCCACTTTATAGGTGGCAAAACTGAAACAAGAAAACAGGTTAAATAAATTGCCCCTAAGTGGCAGGAACAGGGCTAACCCAGGCAGTCTAAGTGCAGAGTCTGTGCTCCTCACCCGTGAATGACAGCTGCCTCTAGTGCCTTGATTTTCTCCTTCCAGACCTCCCAAGCACAAAAGTGTCTGAATGCACAAAAGAATGGAGACCACACAGTTGTACAATGCACTAGCCGGCTCTCACAGATTTGATTACATCATGAGTGTTTTGTTCTGTAAGTCTATAAACCCCTGACAGGTCCAACAGGGTACAACAAGGGAGTGTTAGTGCATACACAAGGGTTTCTCAACCTCCACACTAGTGACATTTTGTGCCATATAGTTCTTTGCTGTGAGACTGTCCCGTGCACTGTAGGATATTTGCCAACATCCCTGGCCTCTACCCAGTAGATGCCAGTGGCACCCTGTCAACCAAATATAATAGAAAATTACACATATTGGATATTTCCAAATGTCCCCGTGGGGACAAAATTGCTCCTCATTGAGAACTACTGAGTATGGATGCTTGTGTGTGTGTATGGATATGTATACTCCTCTCATGAGTGATCTAGAACTTTTATTAAAAGTTTTAGAGGTGCTCATTTCCCAAAGAAGTTTAGATTATATTGATCTATGATATACATTTTGGTTAACTGTATGAATTAATGGTTGCATCACATTTTAACTTTTGGATGTGATATATTTGGGCTCATTATCCTCAACTAAGATTTCCTCTGGGGCATTTGCCAACATAGGGCACTTTGGTTGTCTGTGACTAGAGAATGCAGCTGCTACTGAGGAGTTAGGATACTCACGGATCCCACATAAAGGAATATTCCCACCAAGAGGTTAACAGCACCCCAACCAACCCCCAAAGGCTGGGCAGTGGGTTGTGTCCAGTTTCTCCACTGTTAGGATTTGGGCTGCTCATCTGATGCCTGCTCTGAGCCATATGCCCAGAAGTAGGATCACCAGAGTATGAAGTCCCCTTAGAGGACTCTCACACAGCAGTGGCTGCCACCGGAGACCTGACCTCACCTGGTAACGGTTCAGCCGGTCCTGCTTCATCTGCTCGAACCTTCGCTTCAGCTCATTCTGCCGCTCCACCCGCTTCTGGGCTCTGCCCACATAGAGCAGCCGCCCGCTCACCTCCTTCCCATTCATGTGGACCACAGCCTGGGGGAACGAGGAGGGAGAGCTGCCTGGTAACCACCCAGGCTGGCCCTGGCCCTAATCTAAAGGGGCCACCTGAAAACCAGGCCATACATGCTAGCTGAGAATAATTAGAACCAGCATAATGGCACCTATTAGCCAGGCATGGTGGCTCACACATATAATTTGAGCACTCTGGGGGGGCCTAGGCAAGTGGATTGCTTGAGCTTAGGAGTCAAGATCAGTCTGAGCAAGAGCAAGACCCTTTCTCTAAAAATAGCCGGGCATTGTGATGAGCGCCTGTAGTTCCAGATACTTGGGAGGCTGAGACAAGAGAATCACTTAGGCCCAAGAGTTTGAGGTTGCTGTGAATTATGATGGCACAGCACTCTACTGGGGTGACAGAGAGTCTGCTTCAAATATATACATATATATAACCTGAAAAGGCTACATACTGATTCCAATCAAATGACATTTTAGAAAAGGCAAAACTCATACAGAGCCAGTAAAAAATTTAGAGGTTGCCAGGGGCTAACGAGCAGAGAGGGATGACTAGGCAGAGCACAGACGATTTTTCAAGTGAAAAAACTCTCTGATATGAAAATAGTGGATACAGGCTGGGCGTGGTAGCACATGCCTGTAATCCTAGTACTTCAGGAGGCAATTACTTTAGGCCAGGAGTTTGAGTAACATAGTGAAGCCCATCTCTACCAGAAAAAACACATCAGCCAGTTGTGGTGGTACATGCCTATGGCCCCAGCTACTTGGCAGGCTGAGACAGGAGCATCACTTGAGCCCAGGAGTACTAGGTTACAGTGAAGCTATACTGACACCACTGCACTCTAGCCTGGGCTACAGAGCAAGAACACGTCTCAAAAATAAATAAAAATAGTGGATACATGTCATTGGATGAGGGTTTTACTTCATTTTTTAAAGAAACATTTGTGTCTTAACCCATGTTGATTTTTCTTTTTTTCTTTTTTAAAGACAGAGTCTCACTCTGTCACCTGGGTACTAGGTAAAGTGCTATGGTGTCAAGCGATCCTCTTGCCTCAGCCTCCAAGTACCTGGGACTACAGGTACCTGCCACAATGCCCGGCTAGTTTCTCTATTTTTAATAAAGACAGGGTTGCACTTTGCCCAGGCTAGTCTTGAACTCCTGAGCACAAGCGATCAACAGTCCTTGGCCTCCCAGAGTGCTAGAATCACATGAGTGAGCCACTGTGCCTGGCTGATTTTTCTTTTCTTCACTTTAACTGCCCTAAGCCTGCTCAATAGTGAGTTCAACTGCGAAAATCCTGCTTCTTCTGCAAGATATACAACTTTTCTTTGCAATCCATTTATACTAAATTTTCATTGACTTATCCACAAAAGCCATCAAAAGTCAGACCCAAGTATACACTGACTCAATGGTTAGGATTAGACGCTGGTGTTGGCGAGGAGAAATGTTTGAAGGAGAACTGATTTTTTAAGTGGCCACTTCACTAGCAAATATCTTTACATAAAAAGAAGGCTTTTCCTTCCCTATCTAAATATTTACTTCTGTGCACCTCAGGCCTTAGAAGCAACCAAAGAAGGATGGAGCCTTTGGCCTTGCACACACAGGCAGGCAGGGACAGCTGGAACCTGCTGATCTCCCCTCTTCCTGACCCTGGCTTGGTGCCCTCTCCCCAGAACAGAGCTACGAGGAGGCTCCTACCTTCTGGGCTTCCTCATGTGTCTCGAAGTTGACAAAGCCAAAGCCCCGGGAGTGGCCACTGCTGTCCCTCATCACCTTCACACTCAGCATCTTTCCTGGGAAGGACCAACCTGGCTCAAAGGGGAGTTTGGGAAGTCCCAAGACGTTCCCTCCCTTACCACAAGTCCTCAGGAAGCCCCAGCAGGGACTCTCCTCCCTGCCAGACCTGGAAGGAGAAAGAGAAATAGCGACCTCCCTCCTCCCTTGGGAACACGCCCACCGAACTGAGAGAAGAGCTCCTGGAGGCCTTGCTCATCCACATCCACCTGGAGGTTCTTCACGTAGATGTTGGTGAACTCCATGGCCCGTGCCCCCAGCTCCGCCTCCCGTTCCCGTCGGGACTTGAAGTGGCCAACAAAACTGTGGACATACAACAGGGTAGGCAGCTGCAGCCATCGGCTACCTCTATTCCCAGCCCTAGCCCAACTGCTGCCCTCTCCAGGCCTCCATATCCCTCAGGAGACGAAGCAGGCAATCCTCCTTAGGAAATACCAAAGACCCAACTACGTCCAACAGCCAACATACTGCGTCCCAGAACTTGTCCCCAGCATGAGGTTAAGACATCATTCTTGTGACAAATGCACACAGAACTACTAGTATATACAAGGCAGAGGACAGTTCAGGAAATAACAACATGAACTTGACAGTCAGATGGATAAGGGCTTAGATCCTTCCTCTGCAGTTGCATAGCTGTGTGACTCTGGGTAAGTTACTTAACCTTTCTGAGCCTCAGTGTTCATTCCTGTAAAACTTGGGAATGAAATTCACATCACAGGGCTTTGCTCATTTAGTTAACATGCACTGGGTGCACTAGAGAACCAGGGGTAAGCAAATAAGACATGGTTGTCTCATGGGGTTGGAATGGAACCATTTAAACACAATGTCAATTATAAAAGCTGTAATTTCCAAGTTCAGATAAACATATCTAGGAAAGTATCCTAGATTAGAAAAACAAAAAACAAGCATAAGAAATTCTGGTGGTATCTCTAGCAAATTTAGCACAAAGAAATTGTAGGAGGCACCAAAAATTGAAGAAAAGTGAGTGAAAGTAAACTTGAATAAATTATAGCCACAGATAGCACACTTCTGAGAATTGGGAAAGCCCACCAGATTAGTTGGTCAGGTTGACAGGACCCTCCCTTGAGAAACCTTGGATAAAAATGAAGCTCAGTGCATCTCCCACCTCAAAGCCATCTTCATTCCCCTGACCATGGGGTTGGGCCATAAAATGGGCAGAATCAAAGTTGGGGAAGAGAACAGCTGGCAGCAGATTTTTTCTGGCATCCCTATCTCAATTTTCCCATCTGTGAAGTGGGGGTGCTATGAAATTTAACTGTATGAAGAGGGTAGGCTTAGAATATGCCTACTTTTTCCCACCCTCTAAATCCCATGAAACAATGCAAGACATTTAAGCGACAAAATTCACAGCCATAGTGAGAAGGCTGGCAAACAGATGAAATCACTGAGTTCATTAATGACACTCTTATGTGCAGGAAGACAGTCCCTGAGAACAGAGCCACTTGTCTGAGGGCACGCTTGGAAGACTGCCTGCTGCTCAGTGCCTGGTGCCCATTAGCCAGTAAAGGGTCGCATTGGTTCCTTACTGGTGGTGCGATGTTTCTGTCCCTACAGCCTCAGCCCCCCAGGCCCAGGGAACTCACACTTTGTGGTCATTCAGCAGCATCCCATTCATGGTGTTGATGGCGTGCTGTGCGGCTTCATGGGTCTCAAAATGGACAAAGCCGAAGCCCCTGGAGCCATGCTCGTCACATGCCACCTGGGCCACAGGGAAGAAGGAGAGGAAGAGCATGGACAGAGGGCCGAGGTAGAAGAGAATGGCAAAGGTGATAATGACCTACATGCCTGCCACGTGCATGGAAAAGACAACCCTATATCACACTATAGTTCCCAGTTAGAGATAAACTAAGTCTCAGAGAGAGCCATCCACTTACCTAGAGATAACAGATAACAGATTAAGGGAGGAAGAAAGCCCTCAAAATGAACACAGGTTTCATCTAAGCCACAGATCAGCTTTTTTTTTTTTTTTTAAATTTTTATTACATCATAATTGTGTACATTGGTGCAATCATGGGGCACAATGTGCAGACTTCATATACAATCTGAAATATTTTCATTGAACTATTTAACACAGATATCAGCTTTTAATTGTCTTCTTAAGGTGATGGGCAAAAGGATAAGATCAAACCCCTATATTTGCATCCTTGTTTCTTTTTTTTTTTTTTTTTGAGACAAAAGTCAAATTTTGTCACCTTCAGTACAGTGCCGTGGCATCTTAGCTCACAGCAACCTCAAACTCTTAGGCTCAAGCAATCCTCTTGCCTTAGTCTCCCAAGTAGCTGGGACTACAGGTGCCCACCACACTCAGCTAGTTTTAGTCTCACTCTTGCTCAGGCTGGTCTTGAACTCCTGAACTCAAGCGATCCACCCACCTCGGCCTCCCAGAGTGCTGGGATTACAGGCATTAGCCACCTTACCCTGCCCTGCATTCTTGTTTCTAACTGCAAACTGGAAACAACTTAAAGGTCCGCCAGGGAGAAACCAGTTAAATTACAATACATTCATGCTGCAGCTGAAAAGAATGTGGTATATCACGTGACTGATAGTTATCTGTAAGGCATGTTGTTAAGTGGGGAAAAAAAGTCCATATGGGTTAAAGCGGGCATCTACACATAGTCTTTTGAAAAAGACATAAAACTATTAATGATTATTTCTGGGGACCGGGGTTGGAAGAGATAGTCTTCTTTTTCACTTTCTTACCCTCCATTGTTTAAACTTCACCAATTTGTGTATTATATCAACAGATTCATGTCTTTTTTTATAAGATGCACAAACATCTTATTCCCCTTCTGTAACCTTCCCAATACAAGTTAGAAGGACAGAATTTAAGTACAACAAAAGAATTCTAGTTCACATAGTTCCCATCCCTCTTGCTGGACAAGTAGAAAGACCAATGACCCCTGCTTTAAGGGGACCATTGCCCCACTCATCCCTATAGCCACTGCCACAGCTCAGCTAAGTGGCATTTTTTGCCTAGATGACCACCACTGTCTCCCTGCACTGACCACTGGGATGCTCTTTGTAAATGTAATTCTGACTGTGTCCTTTTAATCTCTAGTAGCTTCTACCCACAGAACTATATTAACATGGCATTTGAGGCTCTCCAACAGGTCCCGCACAACAAGCACGGCTCCCAAATCCATGCCTCACATACACCTCTCTACCTCTCCAGCCCCAGACAGGGTCCTTCCACTGTCAACTCAAGCCCTAACTCTTCCATTCAGATTTAATCATGTTGAGTCAAGCAACTGCTAAGGGCATCACATACTTACCTTGTTATATTTGCCATGAGAACTCTTCCGGGCAATTCTTAACCTCTGAGTCCCAGGGGAAATGTAAATAAGTGACTTGTCCAAGGTCAGCCAGCAGAAGACATTTTTAAATTTCCAGTTAGATGCTTAAGTGTGCCAGGTACCTTCTGAGGACTAAGCCTACTCTCTATATGCAAAAACCCTAACACATAGAAAGCACTTGAGCAATCTGCCAGTACTTTGGTAAGAATTTACCACACAGTTAAGTATCTTTCTTCCACTGATCCTCAAAGACAGGAAACAGCCCTGTCTCTTTAACACAGAATTATTAGTACATTGCTATACCTCCTTAAGTCTGTCTGCTCCTCTGAGCCACAGGACATAACCCCTTATTCATGGGCAGGTTGGGAGTCTTATTTGAGAACTTAAGGATTGTGCCTGGCATACAAACAGCTCTCAATGAAAGTTCTAACTCAGTGGTCACCAAAGTCCCCCTATGCTCTCCAGAAGGGCAAATATTCCAAAGGATACAGAGTAACTGATCAGTCATCCTTATAAAATCTAGAGGCAGAGGCGGGTGGATCACCTGAGCTAGGGAGTTTGAGACCAGCCCTGAGCAAGAAGACAGACCCTGTCTCTAAAAATAGCCGGGCATTGTGATGGGCGCCTGTAGTCCCAGCTTTTTGGGAGGGCTAAGGCAAGAGGATTGCTTGAGCCCAAGAGTTTGAGGTTGTTATGAGCTATGGCACTCAACCAAGGGTGACTGAGTGAGACTCTGTCTTAAATAAACTAATTAATTAATTCATTAAATCTAGAGAAAGTACGCCCTCTGGTCAGGGCATACCTACCTATGGTATTGCCTCATATCCACCACATCCTCACATACAAAGTCAGAAATAACCAGAGTCCTTCTCAAATGATAATATATCTGTTTGTTCAGCAAATATTTAGTAAGTACCTAATATGTGTCACTTTTTATTCTAGATATTGGGATGCAACAGCGACCAAAAACAGAACCCCTACTCTCATGGAACTTACATTCTAGTATAAGAGAAATCTTAGAAACAAGATGTGGTCCATTGATTGCTGCGACATCCCTCTAAAATACAGGCTGTTGACACTGATTTCCCTCTCCTCAAAAGAGGCACACCCACCTTGCAAGAGAGGATGTTCCCAAAGGTGGAGAAGGTGTCATATAAAGCCTTGTTGTCAATGGAGGCCTCTAGGTTCTTGATGAAGATGTTGCCCACACCTGACTTGCGAAGTCCTGGGTCTCGCTGAGACCACATGA